>JAHWFO010092203.1:1299676-1343913 GCA_023313115.1 Rhysida immarginata
AGAAATTTTTAATATTAAACTTAGATAAGTATAAATTCATATTTATAAATTTACGTGTGTATTTTTTAAGGTGGACTGGACGTTATAATAGCACCTGGAGTGGCATTTACTAAAGAAGGCCATCGGCTCGGTCATGGACGAGGATACTACGATTCATATTTGCATCGCTGCATAGAACATTCAAACAAAAAGCCTTTCACCATTGGGCTTGCTTTGAAAGAACAGATTGTGGGAGAAGTTCCAATGAGTGCATCTGATATACCAGTTGATCTTGTTCTTACTGATGATGATTAATTAAGATTTGGATATTTTATGATGATATATCTTTATCTGTTTTATATTAATGTTTTTACATACAGGGAAATTCATTAGGTATTAAGCAAAATGCGGAATATATTTTTATATATTGTGATTTTAGTCGCTTGGTGTCCGAGAGCACTAAGACGCAGGTCTTGTCCCTCTCGAGACTTGGGAATTGTGGGTTTGAATCCTGCTGAGGGCATGGATGTTTGTGTTTGTCCCTTTATTAAAAGCTTTGAGGATCAAGCAAAGCCTTAATAGGGTGATCCCCTGCTAAATTTTAAATAGATCCAATGGTTATTTAACATTCTCAACACTGAAAAGGTAAAAGAGGAATAGAAAAGAAAGAAATAATGTGATTTTCAACTGGTACCCTAGTGCACATGGAAAAAAATCAATGCAAGACCTTCTAAATGGAAGGATAATAAGTACGTACAGTGATTTCATGCATCAATTTAAGTAAAAAGTTCCTTAACGAAAAAGTCTAACAAAAAAATTGTCGTTAGGTCATTTATGAACTTCTGCACCAGCTTCATTAAATCCAAAGGATTAAAACTCCGAAATTTTTGAGATGGCGTTTTCTGCCAGCTTTTTAGTGAACTTTGGATCCTTGAAATTTGATGTTTAGACCCTTAAAATTTGAGTTTTGAACATTTTGCATAAGGAACTTGTAAGTTTGTCATCAAGCAAAGGATCACTCTAGGTATTCATTGTCCTTCCATTTAGAGAAACCCTGTATAGGTCCTGGTCGAAAGAAAAAGGAAACTGGCACGTGTAAACGATTAAAATTCGTTCAGCTGATCGGAAATGGACAGAAGATGGAGCATTACTGAAACAAAACATGTTCTTAAGTAAAATCGCAGCTAAAACAAAACTGAAACAGTTATGACAGCTCGATTAGCATTTGATCGAAAGGTTGAATACAATATTTCTGTTGTCTTGCTAGTCTTTTTTAATATCGCATCTTATTAACTCCTTTGAATAGTTAAAAATATTATAAATTACAGATCTAGCTTGACTGTTTATAATTTTTCCTTGAATAAACTGATTCAAGGAAATATGAGGTAGAGGCCTTGTTTCATGAGCTCTGAATAAATCAGACATCTACAGTCGATTAACAAATATACAGGGTGGCCCAAAAACAACTTACTTTGAGAGCTGATAATATGTTCATATTATCAAAGTGAGTAAGTTATTTTTGGGCCACCCTGTATTATGCATGCGTCAGTTTCCTTTTTCTATTGTGCAGGCCACTGTATTACCTATAATCAACAAAAATTATCAGATTAACTACCTACTGAATTGCCCTGTATATTGTTTTAAATTCTGAAGATTTTATTATATTAATATTTTTCGTCTACATTCACTGTATGCTTGAAGTACAAACTGGTCTACCACAAGCATTTGTATGGTTCACAAGTTGCAGTTTTTGACCATTTCTAACCTTATCTGCAAGTTATAATTTCTTCATTGCAGTATTGGTATTGCATTTCAGGATGAAGTATATCTGTTTTTCCCTTTGCAATTTCTGTTTGAAGAGCAGTAGGCCATACGTCGGTGTGGACCATGCATTTGTTAAGCGAGACAAAAAAATGAAATTTTTCTTAATTTTATTTCTGCTGGTGGACATTGTTGGTTTCTATTTCTTTGCATCTGTTTATCATGTCATAGGCAAAAGGCAGCATGATGAAGCTAAGGGCAACACGGCGCAGCACTACAATGATTATGCTTAGTGGTGTTACCATAATGATTCTTGAAGCTTTTATCCTATCTCAGGATTACCCCCCTCTCACGATCTTTGTTCACTTAGTTTCCTTGCTAATAGAAATACGTATAGGGTGATCACAGAAGAAAGTCCCTGTCCTAGTTCACTATATTTGAAATAGTTGAGGTTGGATATATTATTTCTAGTTTCATAGAAAAGGATTGGGATTCTGAAAAGACTTACCAATTCCTTTAACACGCCCCAAACTTCATGTATATCGTTCAATAATAATTCCAAAATTGATGTACGTTCTATGGATTTGGTTTTCCGGTCCAACTCAGAGTTTTCGTTATTTGCATTTGAAAATTGAGAAATTTAGGAAGTTTTTTTATATAATAAATTATCTTTTACGAAACTTTTAAGAATAACTCCATCATTTTTGATTTGCATGTAATTCCTTTACTGACATCCTAATTGCTATTTTTAATGGATGACTCTGGCCTCCACGAACCCTACAACATACTGAAATTCGTATCCCAGTCTCCAAAAGGAACCCACGCGTTAATTTTTATAGGAAAGTGCTGAACCCAACTAATTAACATTGATCCAGCTTTTAAGTTAATTCAATCTTATCATAGTAACAGAACTTCACAGAATATTGACTCCCTTTCTGTAATGTCGCCTCTTCTTAGGCTTTTGTTTTTCTTACCCGTGGTGGATTCGTCTGTTCGGGGTCGGTACTGTCACAATTGACAGCCGATTACAAATATATATAATTTAGGGGAGGTTCTGTAGTTTCAAATTAATACCATTGCCACCATGAGGATTGCCAATTTCTGAATGAAACCTATCCCTAATATTGGATAGGTCATTATGGGGACCAGATCTAAACCGGGTCTCCTGATATAAGGAGCATTCAAAAAGAAACGAGCTGGAGGCCTAGGAACAGAAACCAGTACCTGTATGTAAGAAGTATTGGCCCTGGCTGTTGAGGCACTTGTCCCATTGCGATACAAGGCGGTGGATGGCTGTCTCATAAAATTACATCCAGTTGTGAACCAGTTCTGTTGCCCCTCAGAACCCATGAACCAGCTGGATGATGTCATTGTTAATGCGGTTTTGTGTTCCAGACCCTGCAACATCGGCTAACAACACCCGTCCTTCCCTGAACCGCTTGTGCCACGCCTTGACCCTTGCAAGGGACATGCAGTGTTCACCATACACTTGTGACATTCTTCGATGATTGTCCATTCCTCCTACTCCTTCCGCTGTCAGAAAACGAACAACACCTCTTTGCTCTTCTTTTGACGTCTCCTATTCACTTATTCACTGCTTATAAACGCGAATGACCGTTGGGACGATTGACTCTTGCTTCTGCTTCCTTTTTATAGTCACGTGACTTCCACTGTCACTCTCTAGTGATGGGCTGTGAACTTTTGCGCTCTTGTCGGAACCACTCTTTGTTACACACGCAACGATATCACCATTCTGCCACCAATTTGCACATTCCAGACTCTGGCTCGTTTCTTTTTGACTCCTTTTTGCACATTCCATCACCCTCTAGCCATGTCACTTTTTCCTTTGGGGATATGTGATAGATACGGTGTTTAGACCACCATTGCCAGAAACTTGAGAGTTAAAACTGCCATGCTGAATATCGTATAGAACAAGGGTAGTCAATCTGGTCCCTACCGCCCACCAGCGATGCCAGATCTGGATTTTTCCTATCCCAACGACATCTGATGAGAAAATAAAAACCCAGAAAAACCCAGATGGCGATACCTGAGCATAGTATTAGAGATATAACGTGACGAAAAAAAACCCAGAATCTGGGTGGAAAAACTTATTTCCGCCAACACTTCCGCTGGCAACGCTGCCGCCCACTAGTGGGCGATAGTGCTTTTATGGTGGACGGTAGGGGTTTTGTCTGAACTCTGCTTTTAAATCTTATAAAGTAAAGTTATTTCCTATTTTATAAATCACCATTACTGTGGAACCGGTGGGCAGTTAGGAAATTTTACTAATAACAGAGACAAAAGTGGGCTGTAAGTGAAAGGCATATGGCAGTGGCTACGTACAGTGCAACCTTGTACGCCTTCCATTCAATACAAAGGAAGTGACAACATGTACCGCCATCTACCAACAGATTCAAATTCCAAATTTTGAAACAAGCAACATGGCAGATTCCCATCGCATAGTGGAACAAGTTAAGAGGAAAAAGGTTTTATCAAACCAAGCTTTTATAATGTTTTATTTAGTGGCAACAATACAGCTTAATTTTGAAACAATAAACAATAGATACATTTACTCTCGCCATAACGAAATGTCCAATTGTTACAACAATCAATTCGTAGTAATGAGTTAGTACCATTAGAACACGAACCAATGAACCTATTTGAAAATTTTTTTCTTTATGGCCATCTACGGGGGACATCTACGCGTTGTGACCGATATACAGATCTAGTTATTTGAAGGAAATGTAGCTTTTCTTGACTTGCAAATGATCGGCACCGTTAACAATATTCATTCTATCCCATATTAGCTGCTCGAAGGTAAGATAAAATTGTTTAAATCGTTCCATTTCTCCACTATGCAATGGGAATCCGCCATGTTGCTTGTTTTGATATTTGAGTTAGTTTGGCATCTGATTCTGTTGGTAGATGGTGGTACAGCTTGCCACTTCCTTTGTATTGAACGGAAGGCATACAAGGTTGCACTGTACGTAGCCGTTGAAAAGGTTGACTACCCCTGGTATATTCATAAGTTAAATAAAACGTTTACCTTTTCATTACTTTTTATTAATAAAGAAATGAAAGGGGCATTCTTTTATGGATACCCTGTATATAATACCGTAAATACTGTATTTAGCGCTGGCCCACCTGCATTAAGCGCCTGGGGGTCTGCTGAATTTTTGCAAATAAGCGCCCGGCTGCTTAATACAGTATTTACGGTAAATACACACAATAAGAATTACCGACACAAGGTTAATATTAATGAATAGTGATACTGAAGCAGCTGGGAACCCCCCCCCCCTTTCATAGATGCGGGATCTGTCAGTCTCATGTGATACTAACCCCAGTATGAGCACATTTGAAGTAGCTACCTGTCTAATAACAGTTTACAGCATGCTTTGGTTCCTTTACAAAATTTAGATATTAATAAGCTTTGTAAAAATCTTTGATTGTGGAACAAAGAAATTTATGCATTAAAATCTTTCCAAATATTGTATTACACAATTTATCTTTTTAAAATAATAAAAGTGAAATATTTTTAGAAAAGTTTTTTGTTATAGATAAAATATTTTTATATTTGTTGTTGTAAGATCTATATCTGCAAGTATAAAGAAAAATACATTATAAAAACTTTATTTACATAGTCTTATTGTTAATGTTTTTACAAATAAAATTTTCTAAAAGAATCATTTGCCTAAGTTTTTTTTTTCCCCACTGCAACACACGGATAATCCAACTAGCATCGCCAGGAATATGACCAGTAGAAGAACTGATATAGCTACTTGGAAAAGACGCTTTCAGTTCTGAGGAATGAAGATTTAATCCTGTCAACACACCATTACAGTGGAATCCTGGTTTTCAAATGTATTGGTATTTGAAGATTTTATTTTTTGGCTATTGATTTCATGAATAAAATTTCTGTTGGTATACAATCTCATGACAAAAATCCCGCAACATTCAATTTTGTACGTGTGCTTCTACATTTAAGCGATAGTTATAAAATATATGTTAGGGTTACCACTTTGAATGGATTCTACAACTATTGTTACGTAGGGAAAAAAATAAGCAGTCAAAATAAACATTTTATTTCCTACAAACTTAGAAGAAATGAAAAAACAAGTGTGTGACAAAAATCCTGCAACACTGCAATTAATAATGAGTAGAACCACCTTTTGCTTCAAGTACCGCTTCAATTTGCTTACGCATTGAGTCCACAAGTGTCTGGCATTCATGTTCAGAAATCTCTGACCAAGCACGAAACGTTTTGAATTTCATTTCATCGATGGTCTTTAGGAAGGTTGGCTTAATTTTTTTCTTTATTATATCCCACTTACTTTTGATGGGATTTAGGTCTGGAGAGTTTCCTGCCAATCTAAAACTTCAATTCCCATGTCTTCAAATTACTAGTTGGTTATCTTGGCTGCATGTGCTGGTGCACCATCTGGCTGATAAACTTACTGTCCATAAGGGAAGTAATAATCAGCAGTAGGCAAGAGATGTTCATCCAAAACGTTGATGTAAACTGGTGAAGTTACACTTTTGTCAATAATAGTCAAACTTCCTAGTCCTGCAGCTGTCAACGTTCCTTATAACATGAGTCCAGGGGCAAATTTCACTGTCTTGGAAATGCAGTATGATAACATTCTTCCCCCTTTTTACGGAGAACTTTTCTTCTTCCATCCTGAAACAAGCAAACTCTGGTTTCACCACTGAAAATTACTCGTCGCCATTATTCAACAGTTCAGCTGCGATATTTGTAACACCAATCCATTCTTTTTTTCTTCATTTTAGCCGTAAGGAGTGGTTTCTTCTTTGCAATTTGAAAGCCATACTTCATTTCTGCGAGTCGTCGTCTTGTCAATCTTTCGGACACATTTAATTTAATGATGCTGGGCCATTCTTGAGTTACCATGGTAGCTTTCTTCGTTCTAACGGTTTTCAAAATACTCCTTAGTGCATTGTTTTGGGCTTTTGTTATCTGTCTGGGACGATCCGGCCACACTCTCACATCACTTTTCCCAGTTTCTTCGTAAGTCTTAATAATTCTTCTAACAGTTGAACGATGAATACCGACAAATTTTGCTGTATCACAATTCGAGATGCCTTGGTGACGTTTTTCAATAATTTATTTCTAACCTCGCTTGAAACTGGGAGACATGTCTTAGCCATGGTGAAAACCAATGTCCTTACGAGTTAATTGGTCATAAAAAACTTTCTATGCAAACGAGGTGATCCCATTATCATTTGTGGAGTAAGTAATATTTTAAAGAGTTGTTTAATGATAAGAATATTATGAGGCGTAAAATCAATATCAATTGCAGTGTTGCAGGACTTTTGTCACAAGATTGACGTGTTGCAGAACTTTTGTCACACACCTGCTTTTTCATTTCTCCTAAGTTTGTAAGAAATAAAATGTTTATTTTGACTGCTTATTTTTTTTCTTATGTAACAATAGTCGTAGAATCCATTCAGTATAGTTTCAAAGTCGTAACCCTAACATATTTTAAAACTATCACTTGAATGTAGAAGCACGCACACAAAATCAAATGTTGCAGGATTTTTGTCATGAGGTTGTACAGGGCGAGTCAAAAGTCACAGTACACCCTGTTTTTCCGAAAACCTTACAGGAATTGGGAAATCTGAATATTGGGAATTTCAGGATATGGGTGAGGTGGTCTATCTTTTACGGTATGTACCGAACATAACCACCATCTTGAATCTAAGTCCATTTTTTTTAAATGGAAAGGGGGTCGTGTGATGTATCAAATAATATCAGCATTTTCTGACAATTTCATTCCCGTAAACGGATTTGAAGTAGCAAATATGGTTCAAAAGTTACAACACATTTTGTTTCATTTTGTAGCAGGTAACTGAAGATGGCTTTGACTATGGAGGAGAGAATTGAGGTCATTTTGATGTCTGAAGAACGAAGTTTCCGTGTCATAGCTGCAGATTTTAACAACCGGCACCCAGAAAGACCTCCAATTTCACACAACATGGTTAGGTGTTTAAGAAATTCTGAGAAACTGGGACTGTGGTTGACAAGGCACGGAGTGGCCGTCCAATAAGTGCTATTGACGAGACAACCTCAAAAATGGTTTTGGTGTCCTTCGTCAAGAGCCCACGACGCAGCACACGATGTTTGTCAGCAGGATGAGGCTCCACCACACAATGGTGCAGATGTTCGTCAGTGGTTAGATGTTCAATATCCTGGTCATTGGATTGACCGACGTGGTGCTGTGGAATGTCCACCCAGTTCAGCTGATCTGACACCACTTGACTTTTATCTGTGGGGTCATTTAAAGCAACTCATTTATGCAGAGAAAATCAGAAACAGACGCCATCTCCAGCAATGCATTGAAGAAGCGTGTGCCAGTATTTCTGCGGAAATCCTTCTGCGAGTGCATGACGATTGGATTCAGCGCCTTCAAATGTGCCTTGACCAAGAGGGACACCATGTTGAACACATTAAATGACTGTCCTTTATGGAGAACCATCCAGCCTGTAATTCCAAACAAAATGTGTTGTAACTTTTGAACCATAAGTGCTACTTCAAATCTGTTTACAGGAATGAAATTGTCAGAAAATGCTGATGTTATTTGATATATCACACAATCCCTTTCCATTTAAAAAATTGACTTGGATTCAAGATGGCAGTCTGTTTGGTACATACCGTAAAAGACAGACCACCTCATCCATACCTTACTGGACTATTCAGATTTCCCAATTCCAACAAGGTTTTAGAAAAAACTGTGTACTGCGACTTTTGACTCTCCCTTACATTTCTTTGTGGTATATGAACAAGAACCCTTAAGCAAAAGATAATTTACAGAGTGAAATGTCAGATATACACTGTGGTTGAGCTGTAATGATAAACAAACTTGTACCCATGTGCTTACCCATTCGTTTCAAAGGCGCGATGGGACCTGTTTCTCAACTTGATGCCACTCACTGAAAATAAATCAGTCTGAATAATGAGCTCTTCACAGTCTGAAATATTGGAGTGAAAATAACTGCAAGAACTTTTGTGGTTACCTGGTACTAAAAGACCTAATACTAAGTTCTAAAGGGTTTTTTTGTATGTTTGTGGAAAAAAATAAAAAATTCCGTTGTAACATTTTTTTTATTATTTTTACGTTATAATTATTAACTCCACATCCTAGAAATAGGGTGTTCAGCAAAATAGCCTTGATTCTTGAAGATTTCTGATGCTATCTGATTGTAATTAATATAATTTGCACCATAAGGACCTAGAGAGAGAGGAAAAAGAAAATTAAGGTCTTTTGTTTAGTATCATTACTACTACTACAATAGAATATAGCAGGAGTCCCAGAAGTCTGAAATGACGAAGCCGACGCGATCTAAACAAACCGTGGCACTGATTTTGTGACGTCTTGCAGAATGAAATTTAAAAACAATATAATGATTAATTCAAAAAGTAAATGACCCATGTTTGGCATTAATGCATTTTATTCTACTATATTTACTTTGTTATCTAAAATACAAAATTCATATTTCAAAATATCCCATCGTTTTTCGTGACGTTTCAACAATGGGTTTCAAATGTTGTGCCATGGCTTTGTATATATCGCGTTGGCTTCAGAAATGATCACTATCCTTTAAAAAACACAAGTTCAGTAGATACCACATTCCATGGGTGCCCATATAAATCTACTGAGCAGCTTTACTGATTCTGCATGCCAAATGGTGCAGCTCAACAATCTCCAAAGATGGAAGTCAAGTTGTGACTGGTCTGAAAAGCTGCATTGGAAGGGGGGGGGGGTTAAGATTCCAAGTTCTTGAAAAATTTGGATTGCTCATATGGAGTTTAAAATTTGGGTTATATTAACTCCAAAATAGGCCTGGTCAATCATGTGAATAACATTCTCATATTCACACAAAATTGCCAGGAAAAGCCATTAACTCCATTTTTATGACAAATTGTCGCTGATGACAAAACGTAGGTTGCTTCATCACACAAAAGTCTAAAGAACAGCCCATGGAATGGTGGCATTCAACATCACCAAGAAAGTGTAGTTCGAGCAAACAATTTCAGCATGTAAAATTTTGTGCACCGTTTTGGGATATGCGGGGTTTCTTGCCCATCCCAAATGGCAAAAAACTGATTATTAAATCAGACAGCAGATTTCTACGAGGATGGAATTCAGAAGCTGGTCTTACAATACGATAATTGCCTTAATCATGTTGAAAAGCAGATTATGGTCCAGGCTTTCATATAAAAAATTAACGGTGTTTTTTTTTTTTTTAAACATCAAAATGGTACTTGCTTGAAAAACGTGTCTCGTACTTATGAAATGGTGCTAAAACGGGATTGATGTTTCCTTTTTTTATGCTTACCTGCAAGAATATTTTCGACGTTTCCTTTTATTCTTTCGACAGTATCATAACAAAAAGCATGGGCCAAAAGACGCTACACGAAAAAGAATAAATAGATGATTGAGGTATGAGAATTTAAGTTTTAAATTATAGATTCATTATCAACTATTGCAATAAACCCCAAAAATAAAATTCACTTCCATGAATAGGCTGTTAAAATCTAGCATACCATTAAACAAGAAATTAATCTCTACCACGCACATCAGACCATAATATACAAGAATAAAAGGAAAGCCTGCCTGCTGCTCAGCTGATGGGACAATATCGCATATTGTCATCAGCAGTGTCTGAAAGTAACTTCAATGTCAACTTCGCAGCCGACAAAAAAGAGGCCTGTGCACTCAAGTCACCTGACCATAGTGGTCGGAGCAACAATCCAACCTTCATTGTCTCCATCTTGGATTTAACAATCGGCATTTTTCAATTTGTTTGAAACAATGAAAATAAATAAAAAAAAAAGAAGATAATTGGAGAATTTTGTAAAATAGTGCAGAAAGGTATGCAACAGTGTACTGTACCATGTTGGTAGTAGGTTTATTTTTTTTGTTTTACATGAAAGCTCGGGTAGATGCACTAATGAATCAAATCAATGCATTCATTCCAATACAGTGGATGATTGGTTAACGAACATAATCAGTTCCAAGACTATGTTCGCTACCTGAATTGTTTGTTAACTGATCATCGATTTTCCATAGATTGTTATGGGAATTGGATTAATTTGTTTTGCAGACAAAAAATAAATAAATAAAAACTCTGTAATAATTCTTACTATATGAATTCTTTATATGTAATAACAATAACACATACATACACAATCATATTTTGTTTTTGTTTTTTTCTTTCGTTTTTGGGATGTAAAGACGATGTGGATCGATTTCTAGTTGGCCTTGGGCATAGTGCACATGCATCAACGGGTGCCCCCTTGCTGCCCAGTGTGAACAGAGCATAAACGTATCTCGGACTGTTAATGCCCAATGAGGAGGGGCCCATCTTGTTGAAAGAAAACATTTGGTTGGTTGTCCTGAAGTAGTGGAAATGCGTATTGTTCAAACATGTCAAGTTGGCTCGATGAAAAAAAACTTGGCAGCATTTCAGAAACGGCCACCTTTGTGAACTGCTCTAGGGCTGCCGTTGTGAAGGTGTACCACTATTGTACGAACCAGACAGTTTCGAGCAACCGAAGAGGTAACTGTGGGGTCCCATGGGCCATCGATCCTAGAGGCGAGCGTCGGTTACGATGCCTGGCCAAGACCAATCGGTGCGCCACTGTTGAGCAACTGACACAGCAAATGAACAGTGGGGCTTGTCAGCACCAAGACAGTGCAACGATCTCTCTTGAAGTTGGGGCTCCCTCCGGAGCAGGCGTATGGTAACAGCCACCCATGTTGACACCTGTGCATCGCCGAAAACGCCTCCCATTCACAATGCTGATATTGGCATAAAGTTTAAGATGTTTGCGTAAAACACGGTGAGCAGTTGTTCCAGGAATCTGGAACTGTCTGGCTGCTGATCCGATCAACTTACGAGGGCTACGTCGAAAAGCCTGCCGAACACGATCCACAACCTCGTTGCCAGTGCTTGGTCGACCTGTTGATTTCCTTGGTTGAACACTCCCAATTTCTTTCGCAATTTGGTCTCGAGTTGGTGGGGTATTTTCATACCATGTCCTAAAATTCCTTTGAGTTTGTGTTCCAGATTCAGTCTTAATAAACCACGTCACACACTGTGCTTTCTCTACGCTTGTCCCCATTTTCCGGAAATTGTCACAGGAAGGAAGGTGTTGTGACACCTAGTGTTATAATGCTGCATCAAAAAAAAATTTTCGAGTTGATAAACAATTTGTTGAAAACCATTTGTCTCTATCCAAAATATTTTTTTTTTTACATAATGATCAAAAGTTGTCTAAAACATTTTGGAACACCCTATATGAAGCAGACAGGGAGACGGGCATTGTGTAACCAATAAATACCTCTGTTCTGCTGATGTAAACCTTATTAACTGCTTAACTAAGCAAGGGCAACAAAATTAACATGTTCTGACTGGGTTGTATCAGTTGGAATTGCCGACAACTAAGGAAGGGCACAGCGCATCACAAATAAATTTACACTTTAAACAGTCAATTTCTGTTCCCATCACATGCCTGACTCTCTTCAGGAATGGATATCCTCATTTGATATTAATCCCCAAACCTTCCGATGCCTCCTGGTCTGGAACTTTCCAACAACTGACAATAGTGATGACGATAGCAAGTCTTACCTCGTGAGTTGAATTAGGAAGGCCTATGCAGTACGAACGGGAAGCACGGCTGAGAGATGCTGCTATGGCATAAATATCTGTTGCAACATTAGCTAAACGGTTTAGAACCATTTGCTTTTCCACTATCCCCTGTAACAGAACAGTAACATTCAGTAACTAAAGCTGCGAGAAATATAAGTTCTTAAAATTCTAAGATTAATTTTACTGAAGATGAAAGAACTATAATATATATAATATTAAGCTTTTTAATGAATATGTCATAATAAAATCTTAAAAACATTCCAAGAAGGAGCTTTATCTGCGACAAAGCGTTCATCATGTGCACATGCCCATGTCAACAATGCTTAAAAGATATATACAGGACGACACAAAAGTCGCAGTACATCCGGTTTTTTTCGAAAGCCTTGCAGGAATTGAGAAATCTGAATATTCCAGTAAGGTATGGGTGAGGTGGTCTAGCTTTTACAGTATGTACCGAACATGGCCGCCATCTTGAAATCGGCCATCTTGAATCTAAGTCAATTTTTTTAAACGGAAAGTATGATATATCAAATAACATGAGCATTTTCTGAGAATTTCATTCCTGTAAACAGATTTGAAGCAGCAGTTATGGTTCAAAACTTACAACATATTTTGTTTCATTTTGTAGCAGGTAACTGAAGATGGCTTTGACTATGGAGGAGAGAATTGAGGTCATTTTGATGCCTGGAGAATGAAGTTTCCATGTCATAGCTGCAGATTTTAACAACCGGCACCCAGAAAGACCTCCAATTTCACACAACCCTGTCAGATGCTTAATTAAGAAATTCCGAGAAACTGGGACTGTGGTTGACAAGGCACGGAGTGGCCGTCCAATAAGTGCTACTGATGAGACAACCTCAACAATGGTTTTGGCGTCCTTCGTCAAGAGCCCACAACGCAGCACACGATGTTTGTCAGCAGAATGTGGAATCAGTCAGTCATTGATCGTACTAATCCTTCATGCTCATCCATGGCATCAATTCAAGATTCAGATACTCCAGCACCTAGCATAGGATGACCCAGACATAAGATGCGTCCAGAAAGTATAAAGCCACTTGTTTTTTAACAATATTTATTTAATGCATAACCAAAATGCGATATGAATCAACAATGTTCATCATGTTAACTTGACTGCTTGCCAACCATAATTTCAAGTAAAAATAACAAATACCAAATAAAATGAGAAAATTCAATTTTAGTTGTCCAAAAAGTATAAAGCCAGTGTTTGATTTTCATACTTAGTAGTCTATGAAACTTCCATTGTTGAGCAGAACTTTACATATTCGATCAGGCATTGTGTCCACAAGATGTTTCAAGTAACTGGAATCCAATCGTTCCCATTCTTCGACAATGCAGGCTTTTAGTTGTTGAACATTTTCGAACTGGCATCCATTCGCATAGACAGTATGTGCTAACTGAGCCAATCCATTATGGCTACACCATTTTCAAGAAACCACTCATATGTGCTTTTTGCGGTATGTACTGGTGCATTATCCTGCTGAAACAGAAAGAAAGGTCCTCCCATTTCCTCAGCAAATGGCAAGAGAAAATTTTCCAGCATATCTTGATACTTCGTGGCTGTCATCCTGCCACTGATGAAAGCAAGCTTTGATTTGGACTTCCATCTAAAAGCACCCCACACCATTTACACTTCCCCCTCCCATCTATCGTTTGGAAAACAATTGCTCGTCTCTTCTCAAATCGTGCCAATAAAATTGCCACCCATCTGGTCCATCAAGGTTAAATTTTTTTTTGTCATTAAATATGACATTCTTCCACGTTGCACTTTGTGGCGGTGTTTAAGAGCAGGACATGATTTTCTTCTCTTGTACTTGAGGAACTTCTTCTCAAGTATAACATTGGCAATGGTGGATTTGGAGACATTGAATTCAGGCTTCTTCGCTAGTGTTCAAAGAGATGCTCCATGCACACTCACCTCTTTGCAGATTGCTCTTTTCTGGCGTGAGGTAAGTCTTGTTGGCCGGCCACTTCGTTTCTTCTGACCGTACATGTCACCCAACTTCAAATAATTGTCAATAACTGCGTGTGATCGACTCAAGGAATGTGCAATAGCTCGAGCTGATTGACCTGACCCGTGTAGAGCAACAATTTGCCCCTTTTCAAAATCTGACAATGGTTTTCCACGTGGCATTGTTAAACTGCATGTGTTAGCTCAACTAAGAAATTTTGTATAACTAATTATGCATTTTTACCATCGTTTGCGCATATCTGTCACCCCCTTGACCAAATGGGCCTAACCTTTCTTAAATATTTGTACAAAATCAAACACTGGCTTTATACTTTTTGGACAACTAAAATTGAATTTTCTCATTATTTTATTTGGTATTTGTTATTTATGCTTGTAATTATGGTTGGCAAGCAGTCAAGTTAACATGATGAATATTGTTGATTCTTATCGCATTTTGGTTACGCATTAAAAAAATATTGTTAAAAAACAAGTGGCTTTATACTTTCTGGACGCACTTTATGTATGCAGTTTTGCACGTGGGCCCTAGAGCAACATCGACAGGATCCCTCTTTTGCACAAGGTATCTTGTTCAGTGATGAGGCAAACTTTTATGTCAGTGGTGAAGTCAACCGTCACAACCACAGGTATTGGAGTGATTACAATCCACACTGGATGGAACCTTCCATGGTAGCACTTATTGGACTGCCACTCCGTGCCTTGTCGACCACAGTCCCAGTTTCTCGGAATTTCTTAATTAAGCACCTGACAGTGAAACTGGAGGTCTTTCTGGGTGCTGGTAGTTAAAATCTGCAGCTATGACACGGAAACTTCGTTCTCCAGACATCAAAATGACCTGAATTCTCTCCTCCGTGGTCAAATATGTTGTAAGTTTTGAACCATAACTGCTATTTCAAATCTGTTTACAGGAACGAAATTAACAGAAAATGCCGATGTTATTTGATATATCACACAACCCCATTTCCAATTAAAAAAATCGACTTAGATTCAAAATGGCCGATTTCAAGATGGCAGCCATGTTCGGTACATACCATAAAAGATAGACCACCTCACCCATACCTTACTGGAATATTCAGATTTCCCAATTCCTGCAAAGTTTTCGATAAAATAGGGTGTATTGCGACTTCTGACTTGCCCTGTAGAAAGTAAGTGGGTAATCATTCTTGATAAATGGATAGTAATATGACATTCAAGTATCTTGGTATTCTTAATGGTCATTGTTTTGGCACGTGCAATTGAGTTGAAAGGATCCACGAAAAAGTTGATACAGCCAAGCTAAGACCTTGATCATCACATTGTCGAAAACAGAATTTGAAAAGGCTAATCCGTTTTCAAGTTATCGTGCACAACGGTGGATGGCCAGACAAACGTACAGGCCAAGCATGCATTCTTATAAGTAGCATTTACATAAGCTCCTAATATAGAATCAGAACTGGATGGAAAAGATTCAATTGCTTGTTTTTATTCAGGCCTGGTGCAATTTTTTTTCCAAAACATCAAGAATGTTAGTAACCGTAGCAAGATTAAAAATGCATTCTTTTACAAAATTAGAAAATGTGGTAAACATTTCATTTTTTCTTCTTGCTAGCAGGACTAATAAGGAAGTTCTCGATATGTCGTCCTTCAGAAGCCACACAAATTTGAGCTCGTGTTGCAAATGTGTTATGAACATCTTCTAGCATCTCTGGCGTGAAAACTGCATTTTGTGTCCTTTGCTTAAAGTCTGTCAAATTGCATTGTTTACCCAAATCTTCACAAATAAATCACTTTTACTACTGTACTAAGCATTAAGCTTTCCTTTTTAACACCAGTCTCGCCTTCTAGCGACAACAGCATGATAGCATAGCTAGTTTGGTGAAAACTGTCAGATGGTCATAATAAAATGGCCACTCACAAGGGAAGCATCTGAACCTGTATCTCACAGTTTCACACCGAAATTGAAATAATTTTACTCACCTAAAGCTACTATTGATATTTGCAAAGTAAGAAATCACAACACATTTTGTTTCTTTCAGGATACACTGTGAAAATGAAAAAAAAATTGGCACATAACCATACAAAGAATGGTGTGTGTGTGTGTATTATTCCGCTTGACGAAACTTCTTTCCTCCACCTTTCAACGATACGATAATTTATTATTTTATTTAATTAATTAATTTGGTTTACATCCGTGGCTGACATCATGTATTCGTGAGTGAAACGAGGGCAAGGCTGTCAAGTGATCTAATTGAAAGAATGATTAACTTGGAAAGAAAAAGTATATCTATATCATTACCTTCCCATAACATGATAATGCTTTTTCTACGCAGAACTGCAATCTAAGGACAGAATACTCCAGCAGATTTGCAGGTTTCTAAATAAAAGATTAATCAATTAATCAACCATAATCTTTTAATTTTTTAAGGAAAACGTTACAATAATTACATAATATAAAGCTAAATGCTAAATATTGGTAACACCACTCAAGACATGCTGGTAACATAAAAGAAAGTCAGATTTGCCTTAAAAGATATCCTACGTAGAAGAGCTACTCCAAAATTAATAATTCCCCTTTTTTAATTTTTTTTTTTTAATCTCATAAACCATAACATAGAAATATGCAGAGCAAATTTTTTCAGTGATTTCTGAAAACCGAGGGAGAAAGGCAGTGACTTGTTATGGTATAACGAGAAATTCCCATGTCACTAATATCTGTTCCGGTTTTGTTTATTTACTGTCATTCGTTTCACGCTGTACTCTGTGTATGCGCCAACCTGTGTAAGGCATCAACCTGCGTAAAATCTCTTGTTCTGCATATTTTCTCTTGTGGGAGAGAGAGAGAGACAAATGTCCCGCTGCAAGAGGAAATTGGAGAGAAATTCCTCGCTTGCTAAAAAAATCTTGTTGAAATAAAATTGCTCTGCACGTTTAGACCCTTGAAATCACTTCCTATGCATTACTATTTCATAATATTTTCTCTGTACCTTTCTCTAGGCTATGGTCAACAAAATTTCTGTATCCCTGTTGTGTATACAGAATGGGTCAAAATTCTATGGTACAGGACTGTAAACTGACTATTTTGAGACAGGGAAGCAATGATGGGAAATGAGATCTTGAATGAGTAATACGTACGAGGAACGATTTTTTAAGCGGCTTTCGTTTTCAGAGCAAATGGGAATTTATTTATCCATGAACAAGTGTTCAAAGTGGCAATCACCAGTCTCAATACATACGTGGGAAAATCAAAAAGCAACATTATTTTTTTTTTTTTACGAAAACATTGTAATAGATGGTGGGAAAAGTGGATATAATTTTTGAACTTGTCGCCTTCCCCTATTGTTTAAAGGCACCGTTGAAGGTGCTGGCACCTAATGAAGGCGTGCAATTGCAATCGGCAGGATGGCGTTGTTGATCATTCATCCACGGTGGAACAAAGAGGTGTAATTTGTTTCCTTCATGCGAAAGGTCTTCCATCCAAGGAAATTTACAGTGAAACGCAGAAAAAGTACAGCAACGACTGCATTTCTACTGGCTGTACTTGCAGGAAACTGATTTCTACGCGATGGGCATTCAAAAACTTGTACCACGATGGGACAAATGCCTTAATTGCAATGGCTCATACGTACAGAAATAACCAGAACATTGATATGTACTTTGTATATTTGTTTTTTTATGTCTGCTCCAGCACTTTCTTTAAAGAAAATAAATAACGTTACTTTTTGATTTTCCCTCATACTTGCAATATAATGGTGCATGAAATTTTGTCAAGCTTTCAAATATCCCTGGTGTCTGTTGTACAAGGAGATGGCAGCTTGGATCTGCATCAGATTTGATTAGGGTTTCATATACCAACTACTTGATGGGCCCCACAGGAAAAAATCCAGAGGAGTGAGATCCGGTGATCATGCTGCCCATGGGATAATACATCCCTACCAAATCAATGATTAGGGAATCTGTTGTCCAGGGGCCCAGATTTGCCCTGCCTCAAAATGAAACCATTTCTTATTAATGTCAGTGGCAACACCTGTGTTGGAGATACCGTTTTGCTTGAAGCTTAAGATAAACCCAACAGAGCCAAATCAGGATTGTACAGTAGATGGGGCACGAATGCCCAATCAAATTTTTCTGTCACTGATGTGCCTAATCCACTGTCTCGCAGTACTAACGTCCAACTGTTTGTGTCCCATAGAAGGTTCTTGTGTACTTGTGAATTTCAGGAACTCAAATCATGCACTGCATGTTGTTTCACCTAATACGTTACACAATAGGGGCATTTTGTGAAAGTTGTAGAAGGTAAATGCTAGGGCAAGTCAATGAATAAGTTGAAGGAGGCCTTAGAGTACATAGTGGGAAAGAAATCAAACGGCTTTGCCTTTTATTCCTGGCTTTATCAAGGATACAAAGCCGAAACCGGTCGGAGTTCTGTGTGATTTCTTTCCCACAATGTACTCTAGGCCTCCACATCAACTTCATCACGAAGGGCGATACAGATAACTCTCCATTTCATAATAAATAAGTTGTAAAACTGAACAGAGAAACGAAAATACCCGAGTAACTACTGAACTGTAAGTTGTCGGAAATTAATCAGTCTTGTATAGAGAACACATTTCTATTTGATGGTATTGAATAATAATGTTGAATAAAAAAAAACAAAAAAAAAAAAACAGTCCTTTGATCTACCAGGAAGGATGGATGCAAGAATCCAGAGAGATCCAACGTGAGTTTTGGATTATCACTAGATTGTCGGCGGCGTTCCCAAGCTTTCTTGATTATGTGTGTTGGATATAAAAGAGGGTTACGTGTTTTTCTGAAAGATATTTAAATCTGCATTAATTTTAACTTTTATTTTCATAATATAAACAAAATCTGTAGAACAAATTCAATTTAATTTGTTAGATTGACATAAAATTCATTATATGGTATCTACATCACAAAAAAAAATCTCAGTATAAATTAGGCGGAAAAAAAATTTGTTATATGGACTGGCCGTTATAAATTAGGCGTTATGTGGAGTCCCGTTATATAGAGGGAGCACTGTATATAAATTATGAAAGGCTGACTCAGTAGCTGAGAGGACTAAGGCTCAGGTCTCATCTTTCTAAACACATAATCCAAACAGCGAGCCGCAGGTTCGAATCCCTCTGAGAGCATGGACGTTTGTGTTTGTCCCTTTACTACCAAGCTTGGATCCCCTGCTAGGATAAGTTTCAAAATCATCCAATGGTCATTTAAATTCCTCGAAACCGAGAAGGTAAAAGTGGAATAGAAAAAGACAATAAATCAGGAAGAATTTCTTTTTTCCCAAATAATTTTTTCCTGGAATGTTTGGGAACGTTCTTGATTCCTCGTATTATCATGTAAAAATTAATAATAATAATAATAATAATAATAATAATAATAATAATAATAATAATAATAATGCCTTCTTCGATTTGGAGGTTTTTACCAGTAAATTCATTCCTGGTAAACAAAGGATATGAAATTCTTTGTTTTGATTTTCTCGAATTTCACCGGTCGAACCTCGATACCTTGAATTTCACGGGAGAAAAAAAAAATTGAGATAAAGAGGTTTTAAATTATGGAGGGTTTCTTTTAAATCAAGATTTTTAGGTTAATAAAGGTACTGTAGAGTATAGAGAACAATACGAGATAAAATGGTACCACTATGGTCAGAGATGGTATAAGTGGTGTCACTAAGGTCAAAAATGCACAAACTACGCATGGTCAAATATCTCGTAAGCAATAGAGACTTGCCAAAAAGCTCGAAAAATTTTTTCGTGATTTTTGTTCGTAGCGCACGAGAATCGTCTAATTTTCACAGAAGTGACATCAAATTTCTTCGTCTTCATACGAAAATTTCTCATAATGAAAAAATCTTAACTCTCTAATGTATTTAAATGCTATGCTTTTTTCTGGCCCACAAAGTCAAAATTCGACATAGCAAGGTTTTCAAAGAAAAAATTTTGAGAATATGAGAGAAATATATATTGAAATAATGAAAACTTTATTTGCTTTGTAGAGACGCCATTAGTAATAAATTCAGTAGTATTGCTTTAATAATAAATACAAAGAATAATTGACACAGTGGTTTTGCATTGCCTTCTGTATGGTTAGTAAAGGAGAAACACAAACATCCACAAATCAAATCCGTGACCCAAGGATCTTCAGAACACTGAAGCTTGCACCTCAGTGCTCTCAGCCACCAAGCTGTCTCTCAATCTCAGTAAAATGTTTTACTGAGAAAAACGGTACATACGGTGGCTCTTTCCAGCATGTTAAATTCCTTTATTCAAACAAAATAAACGATCAAAAATTCCATGAAATTATCTGAAGCAGAGATCACCTTCTGTGCTCATAGTTCCCTTCATGCTTTCTATTTGTTGCATTTAAGCTGATTCTTGTGTGGTTGCTTGGCCATGGAAAATCAAATTTCAGGATTCTTGAAAAACTATCAAGCTGCCGATGTTGCATCCAAAGCAATCTTGGAATTCGTTACGAATGTTTTCTAGTGATCCCATAATGTAAATTTCATTTCAGAACATTCTTTATGTTAATCTTCCACGACAAGTGTTGATATAGTTGAATTTTTTAATGTTAAATTCAATATGAAACAGTATGATCGACTGAAGATTTTCATACAGTAGTATTGAATCAAAATCTCTTAATCACCTAAATTATAGCCAATCACATGGAAAATTTTGTATGCATAGGTAAACTTTGCTTACCTAACCATATCTGCCAATTCTTTACCTGCATGCTGACAGCCTGCAAGAGAAATGAAGAGCTGTAAAATTTCATTTGTTCCCTGCAAAAGAAAATTAAGAGAAAAAATTACAATTTTATTTCTATCACCTTAACAATTAACATCCTGCAAAATTTTTATTTTTGGACTGGACACCAGTACCAACTTCTTCTCCTTGTGCTGGCATATTGACTTCATATGTTTTTAATCAGCAGAAAAAGTACGATCAAAATCACCCACTTTCATTCCATGAACAAGAACAATCTTAAATTTTCTTGGCCACTGTTATTTAAAGCAAGTAATAAACATTTTGAAAATATCTTCATATCAGTAGCAGGTATCACATAAAATGGTTTTATATTTTATTTGTAGGCTCTGATTGATGAATCGCGAGCAGACAACGTCAAAAACAACATCTCGAGAAAAGTGTTTGCGGGACGATTCAAACTTAAATGTAAGGAGAAGAAGTTGATACCGGTGTCCGATCCAAAAATAAAAATTTGGAGCAAACCCCTTATCATTTTGTTTAGTTTTGAGAACAACTGAAATTCAACTTATTCTATCGGCAATATCTTTCTGAATTTTCACGATATCTGCTTGGACTTTTTCTAAGAGTAGCTCTATACATTTGGCTAACAAACTATGCAAAAGACATTTCGGTAATGCTTGCACATGCACAGTCAAGCATTATTTAGTAAAAATGCTCATACATGTATTTCATCATATATTTAATATTTTAATATTCTGATTGCAGAGTCTTGTCTCTAATGGAGTTTGCAAGTTTCTTGAAAATGGCATTGCATGGGGTTGAAAACCCTTGCATGTTAGAAACAAAAAACTTAGGAAAAAATTTTGATTTTTTTAAAGAAACCTTTATATCTCCATGAATATACATACTATTCTCTTACTTCATGAGTAAATGAAGCCCTCATAACCATATGGTACAGCTACACGGTGATCCCAAACATTATATTTTTGTTCATTTTGTTGCTGGTCCCTATTTACCTTTGGGACAAAACCTTCGGTGAAATACGAGATGTGTACAGAAAGTTTCAGACCTTTACTTTTCCTGTCTAAATGAATGAACCACGGGCTTTCTCCTCTGGTGACAAGGTTCATTTGGTCACGTACACAAAGCTCGTGAGTTGCTGCCTGGTATCGTGAGAGTGAGTGAGTGTAGTACACGCCTGTCAGTTTTCGATTTTTTCGAAAGGTCAAACCACTAACACTATCTGACAGTCATTTGTTGCCTTTGTGATGCTGTACTATCTGACGGAAATGACCTGACCTTTGGGCAACAGGAACAAAGCACTCGCCCATTCATCACATCTGATTCATAAGTTCATGACCAAAGACAGCACTCCTTTGGTCTGTTAGCCTTCTTACTCCCCTGACATGGCTCATGCGACTTTTGGCTGTTCCCCAAGCTCAAAACGCTGCTGAAAGGCACACGATTTCAATCATGAGAAGACATTATGCAGAAAACAACGGCCGAGCTGTCCGCCATTCCCAAACAGGCCTTCCAAAGATGCTTCCAACAATGGCAGGAGTGGTGGGAGAAATGTGTTCAGTCCCAAGGAGAATACTTTGAAGGGGATTAATGTTTAATTCCTGTAAGTTTTCCCGGCCAAAGGTCTGATGCTTTTTGTACACACTTCATACAAATGACAATGCTTTTCATTAAAACTGGGATCTAGCCATTTTGTTTGTTTGTTTTTAAATTGAATTAATTTTAATGAATACAACCGGAAATAAAGCAGCTAGCCGAATCTCCTGCAGGTATTGTTCCACTTGAAAATTTGAACTGGATCCCGATAAACCTAATATTTGAAAACAATCAGTAACACACTCCAAAGCAGTTTGGGAGCCAAACACCTGCAATAATTTAGAGAAGGATATAATCAAAGTTATAGGTAAACTAACGCAAAAACTAACTAGGTTGATTCATAAATCCCTCCAGGGTTTCAGAAGTTGATAGAATAGTAACCACGATAGATAGAGCAGAAAAGCTCATACCAATGAATAGAGAATCTCGTATCAAACTTTCGTATGTACCTTACAGGTATTCCACGTGTCCACCTTTGTTGATGTAGCAGATATCAATCCTGTTTATAAGTTCTTGCAACACAACATCCCAGATATGACGGCCGATGCCAGCAAATGCATGAATGATCCTCTCTTGCGGCTGGGCTAAATCACAAATACATAATCTTTTATGTAACTTCATAAAAAAATAAAATCACATGAGCAGTTCTGTTCCATCGGACTTCCAAACCTGCAGAGGTGTTTATGAATCAGCCTGTATTTTTTTTATACTTATATAAATATGAAAAAATCAATACCAACTTTTATCATGGCTGCTTCAACAGTGCAGTCGTTTTGTTCTTTCTGGTCCATTAGACCTGCAGTGAAGAATGCCATACTCTCCAATGCATAGATTTTGCATGCCATTTTAGCAAATATTTCCTATAAAAATTGAAAATAAAATATTATTTCCTACAAATTACAACAGCTTCTCTTATGAGATTAGAAAAATGCCAATTCTTCATTAAACTTAAATGAACGATTAAAATTACCTTTATAAGCTCAACCTCTGCAAGGGACTTTTGAAACCGAGTGCAATTGATGGCATGTTTTGAAGTTATGCCTGGAATAGTTTTTATTTTAATTATATCCAATTTTTCAATCTCAATCCAGCGAAATCATCTTATTATACCAGAAACTTACTCATTATATTTTTAAGCGACCCAGCATAAGAACAGGCCATGATAAACTGTCCGCTACTTAATATATTAGCAGCTATCTGAAAATACATCAATAATACTTTAGATCAATACTGAACTTACTTTTTAAATATACGAGGAATGTTCAATAGAATAACGTTTACAAGCTGGGAAGTAATTTTTATTCAAAGAATTTAAAAGAAATCTCCATGAATATTAAGGTACGAGTTCCATTGGTGCACTAAAAATCCATAGATTCCCATGTGGTGAAATTCCTACAGTTGTTGGCGGACCATTGTGTAACAATAAACTCTACATCAGTGTTGGAATTGAATCACTGTCCTTTCAGTGGCCGGTTTAGCTCATGGAAATGTTATAGCAATAAGGCCAAATGCAAATTCTTCTGCTCATCAAAAAAGCAATTGTGCAATCCACTGAATAGCAATCTACTGAATAGCGATTTTTTGATATCAAAGGCTGTAAATAATGGATGTATCTGGACAATTGTATGAGTTATCTATATATATAAAACTGAATGTATGTATGTATGTATGTATTATATTTATTTCTCTCTTATACAAATCTACAGTTTTATTCTGATCTTGATGAAATTGTGCATATAGGACCTTCAAAGCAAGAGGAAGAGCACTGTCCACCTGATATTTCTCAAAAATATTAAAATACCCCCTAATAGTACCATAATGATACCCCCTTAAAATTTCAGTGCTAACAGATGCAATGTAATATATCAAATAATTCATAACGATGTGTCTTGTATGAATATAACAAGTAATTAATGATACACTATATTGGTTAAGTAACACGTGGTCTATGGGTATCATATGGTACCATTGGACATTTTCAATGCAAAGACAGGGCATTTAATATATTAAAAAAACTCGTAATGGCGTGCCATGCATGAATATAACGATTAATTAAAGATACTCGACATTGGTTTAGTGGCACATGCTCTATGGACCATATGGTACCATTGGAAACTTTCAATGCAAAGACATGGAGTATATTATATTAAACAACTCGCAACGATGTGTCATGCATCAATATATCAAGTAATTAAGAATTTTATCCGTAATCAGTATTTATCCGAAGAATAATGCTAATAGGCATGTGCTGTAACGCACATGACTTTTCACATTTTACATGTATGCAAAGAAATATCATTTGTGTTAGAGTGCACTCCATTGGTGAATATTTGAACTAAAATTTTATATTTAAGAAATATCAAGCACATCATTTGAGTTATCCACAGTTCAAATTTTATCTCATTTGGACCAATAGAATGCATTCTACAGCTCTCTGAAGTGGGAAACTTATTCCTTGCCAAGCCAGTATATATTACAGTACTTAGAATTGATTACAATCGCCATAAAAAGTTTTCACTTCAGACGTGCGGTCTTAAGCACACCCCCCTTTTTTTTTTCCTTTGTACTTATTTTCTGTATATTCATACACAGAAATTGCGACATTTCATCAATAAAGAGCCCGAGCAACTCCGGGTAAAACAGCTAGTAGCAATATATTCTCCAACTTTGGTTATTACGGACCTGTCCTTAATAATGTGAAACAGCACATTTTGTAATTTATCTCTATAATTTCATTTCTGTTATAAGGATTTTAAGTTTCATAGTTATTTTGATGTTAAAGAATATTATAAATTTTATGAATAAATTCTTAGTAATATGGGAAAAAACAACAACATGAACAACAACAAAAAAAAAAACAGGTGTCCTTAAAAATTTGAAACAGACTATAGTATTTAGTGTATAAACCAATAAGGAACTTACATTCAGTCCATCATTTGCACTTCCCAGAACATTTTCAATTGGAACAGGAACATTGTTAAAATGTACAGAAACCACTGTCATTTATAAAAATAAAGATATTAAACAGGTAAATCAGATAAATTTTATTAAAGAATAGCTCAAGAATGGTTGATGAAAGTTTATCCTACGCCACATCTCACATGTTTAAATTATTGGTAAAAATAGGATAGAAACCTGCCCAGCCTGGATCCGAACCAGGAACCTTCTAACCAATTGCATCACTGTGGACATGGAAGCATTACGCTATCTACGTGTCCTTTGGGCTGGTTGGAGCAGTTACTTGGGACTACCTTTCCTAATGGCGCGATTGACCATTAAAGAATGGTCTATGAGATTTTATCCGGCATCACACGTGAGACGTTTAAATTATTGATGAAAACCCAGGCCATGGAATTTTCTTTCCTATTTTTATCAACAGTAAGGTAGGTATTAACTATTTTAATCAGAAAAATGTTTATCTTACTATTGCCAGCATGAACACCAAGTTTCTCTTCCGGTTCACTGTGTGTAATCCCACCAAACGTTTTTTCAACAATGAATGCAGTTATCGTTTCCTCATTAAGGCTCTGGAAATAAAATCTAAAATCATTGTTGACATAAATTATAAACAAACTACGAGGGCTATTCTAAAAGTTCATAGACAGGTAACACTGAACCAATTTGTGAAGGTAATTCTGTGATTATCGCCTGTTAAGATAGCATTTAGCATGCTTTGTTTATGTAGGCAATGCCAATGCACAATGTCGTTTTTCCTTGCTGTAAAAAAGTTGAACTGCAGTGTATACATTACATACATTGGAAGCAAAGAATTTTGTGTCAGGTTATGCAAACATCTTTTGACCACCCTTCATATCCCACTGTTGATATCTGAGCCTTTCCCTCTATAAATGCAAATGTCATCTTAATGAAATCTTATAGCGAATTCCACTCGTTGCTTAAGAGCACTCTTTTTTTGCTCCATTTGCTCCATGCCATTCCACTCACTGCTCGGAGCATCGCGAATGCTCCTACTCTGCGTTCCACTTGCTGCTCGTGATCCAAGAGAGAGTGCTACAGCTACTCCAGCTCGGGATGTGGAGAAGCTGGAGGAGGAATGGGAAGAGGGGTGGAATTCAAACTTTCAACATGGCTGATGACGAATTTTTATACGCTTTTGTTGAAGAATTTTTGGCTGGTTCAAAAGATGGAGATGCAGAGAAGTGTAATGTTCTTCCTTTGCTACTTTCCAAGATTCAAGGGAAGTGTAAAAGACCGAAAATTGAAACTTTTATGGATATTGTGGGAATGTATTGAGAGTTTGAGGTTACTAATTGAAATTGAAACTCGACATCCTTGTTACTCTCGTCTGGAGCAATGTGGTTGTTCCACTTGACGAGCAATTTTGCTTCCTCTCAAGGAGAGCAGTCACGTGATTTGTGCTACTCTTGCTCTCCCCGAGAGCGCTGAGAGAAATTCGCTATTAACTCACTTCTTTCAAAAAGATGAACCAAAAACAAATATCACTAAACGTTAATTCAGAACATTTGTCATTGCTGCAATGCCAAAATATGCAATAACCAATCTTCTATATCAAAGATTCTCAAATGGTGTGCTACAAGCTTAAATGCAGTACAGGTGGATCCTCATTATAAAGAACTCGGTTATAACGAACTTCTCGATGTAACAAATTATTTTTGACGTCTCGGCAAATTGTAACCGATTTAATGTAATAAAAAAAAAAAAAAAAAAAGCTCATTGTAACAAATTTCAATATAATGAATTCCTCATTATAATGTAAATAAAAAAATTCTGGTCCCTGCAATAATCATAACTGTTCGTTGTAATGGATTTTCACAAAACATGGAAAGAGAGAAATCGTGTTTCACGCTATCAACTGAAAGAAAATGCTCCCGATTCAATTTTAGGCAAAATTGATGACATTGAAGCATAAATTGCAACAAAGGCTTGAAAAATTTAAAATAAATAAATAAATAAATAAATAAATAAATAAATAAATAAAATAAAATAAAAAGCATACTGTCATATTTTGGAAATAAATAAATTTTTTAGAATGATTTTTTTTTTAATCCCGGTTATAATGAAAATTCACTAATTTTTTGGTCCTTAGATGTTCGTTATAACAAGAGTCCACCTGTACATGTATATCATAAAAAGTATGATTTGAAAATTTAAAAAAAACTAGAAGCATTATTTTTCAAAAGAAATATGTGATCTTCTCGATTTGTCTTCCATGGTGTGCACCAGCATTTTGGTCTGTGAATAATGTGCCGTAAACCCGGTAAAGTAACTACATGATATTAAAAATTGGCGTTTTTTATTTAATTATATGTTTCTTATTTAACCAAGTGAACTATGTATTAATTTAAAATTCAAATTCATTGAATGCTTCACTGTGTAATGATATATGTTTATCAGTTTTCTTATATAAACTAGTAAAGACCGTTAAAATCTCTTTCGTATACTTACTGGATCCTCGATTTGGGCAAAAACTGTGAAGACATCTGCTATTCCTCCATTGCAGATCCATGCCTTAGACCCATTTAAAATATAAAATTTACCATCATCACTCAGCGTTGCCTTGCATTTCATATTAGCTATGTCAGAACCACTAAAATTAGAAAATAACAATGCACTCTTCAATATCAGATATATTTCCTGGGTGATTGTCATTCTAAATTCTATCACCACTTTTGTTTTCTTTATTTCTTAAATATTTTGTACTTTATATTGCATTAAAACTAGATGCAACGCAAAGAAAAAAATTACCTGCTAGATTCTGATAGACAAAAGGCTGCAATGTTCTCTCCTGTCGCCAATTTTGGCAAGTATTTTCTCTTTTGGGCATCATTTCCATAGAGCAATATTGCCTTCATAAAAAATAAAAATATAAAAAAAAAAAAAGAATTAATTTTAAACAATGATCGTTATTTTGTAGACATATTTTATAAACTCAATAAGAAACTAACTTTTAATCCCATAGCTTGATGGGTTGCTATGTTCATGAATAGTGAACTGTTGACAGATGTAACTTCGGCTAACCGTGCACATTCTGTGGCATTCAATCCCAAACCACCAAACTCTTTTGGTATTTCTTGACCATAGAGACCAAGGCTGCGAAGTTCTGATAAAATTTCTTCGGGAATCTTCCCATCTTGTTGCCCGATCTTTTCGAGATTGGCTGAATTAAAAATATTTTTAAGGAATATTATTGCATTTAAATTTTAGAAAAGAAAAAAAATGATTCTTGTCCTATTTCAAATAATCCAAAACACACAGGATGTGCAAATTAATTCTGTCAGTTATCTTTGAGAGGTCATAATTTGTAAATCAGCTGTTGTACTTAAACCATTTTTACTCTAGGAGCAGAAGACTACATATCTTTATTTGTGCATAACTCCAAAAATTGTTGTTCATTACTTCACAAGTTATGTTGCTCAGAAATGGAGCCCGATGAGATAAACATTTGACATTGCATACTCCATTACTTCCACCAGAAGATTTCTGGTGCTGAAACATCCAAGGTTCCGTGCAAAACTTACAGAGAGCCTACTGCAACTGAAAGAACACATCAACATTGGTTCGAACAGTTCTGGACTGGGAATTTCGACTTTTGAGATGTGCCCGGGCCAACCGAACAAAGCTTTCAGACACAGATCCGGCTGGCCCAGGTCCTCTCATAAGATATGACACAGATCAACAGGAACTTGCAGAAAGGTTCAGGATAACTCGCCAAGCGATAGCTATCATTGCATGTGCTTGGAAAAATCCAGAAAGAAGGAAAACTGGTGTCTCACGAGATGACGAAAAACAATTGAACGCAGTGGTGTAACATGTGGTGTCTTCTACTGATCACTGAGCAGAAGAAGTCTTTTCTGTACAAGACCATAATTGGCCACAAAAATTAGTCTGGTACAATAACCTGAAAAGCAAAAAATCATGGGTCAACCTTATCGAACCAAATTTCTTGCAGCCTAATCACAACATTCACAGCATAAAAGTTCTGATATGCATCTTGTAGGATCAGAAGGAGGTGCTGTACCATGAGCTTTTCCCATAAGGGCAGACAATCATAGCAGACCATTACACATAGTAATTGCAAAACCTGCAATATTCAATGGAGGAAAAATGGACACTGAATCACCACGAAGGATCCTACTGCACGACAACGCTAATCCTCATATTCCTCACATAGTGAAGGACATCCTTAATGAACTTCAGTGGAGAGTCCTCTCCAAACATTGCTCCTTTAGACTACCATTTGTTCTGGTCTATACAGAGTATCTGGTGAAGTGAAAAATTGGATCATCGACTTCAGCAAGTCGAAGAATGAATTGATCTTCCACCACAGAAACCAAATGTTGCCTGAACTATGGGCAATGGTGGTGGAAGCCAACAGAAATTATTTCGAAAGATATGTAGCGTTTCTGAGAAATAAATAAAATAAAACTGACAGAATTCAGTTGCAAGACCAATATAATAGTAACCTTTTTCAAAGAGTTTTTCAATTGGGAATGTGCGGGACTTTAAAGCTTCTATCTGTTGTGGCTCCAAAATCTCTGGGAAATAAAGTAATTCCTTATAAAGATAAAAAAAAAAAAAAAAAAAAAAAAAAAAAAAAAAAAGTCAGCATAATATTCTGAAATTGAAAATTAACAATTGATCAACATTGATAAAACACACAGAATTTGCAATCAACAAACAAAGTACAATCGTGCCACCATATCCCTGGACCCGCTAATCCACATCAGTTGTCTAGGGAAAAACTAGGATGGTTAAACAGATTTAAGCATCAGTTTAATCTGAAGAATATAAACATTACAGGAAAAGTGGCATCTGTCGATGAAGAAGCCCCTGCCACACAAGTTAAAATCCTAATCATAGTTATAAGAAATTTCTGTAATATTTTATTACTTCTATCATGTATGAGTAATAATGATTATGATAAGAAGTATTGGACATGAACGGTGTATTTATATATAATCCAATGTGTACAGTTCTCTATTATTAAGATGTTTGCTCATTCCACCAGGGGGAGGGGAAGACTGGAATTTCTGTTTGTTGTTTTATTAGGTTTTATGGGCGCGTCGACAGCTAGGTCATTTTGCACCCTTTCAAATGACTAATTCGAGAACTCAACATGATTATTATCTTTTACGCATCCTGAATACAAATACAAACATCCATTCCCACGGTAAAATTCGAACCTGCGACCTGACAATTTGAGAACTGGAAAGCCTACCCCTCAGCCCTCTCAGTCACTGGACCGGCGGCTTGGAACTTAATACCATTGATATGGGGTCATGGCTGATATCAGTATTATTTTCTGGAATTTCATGTTATCTTGAAAGTTTTGGTACAATGATGCAACATATTGAGAAAGACAGATCTTAGCAAAATAACTGTGAAGTTATACTGTAAATGTGAAGCTATAAATTGTGTCCTATAAAGGACTGACAGTTTTTAAAATGGAATAATAAACAAATGGTGACAGTTATTAAAATTAGTCTTGCAGGAAATTAGTGTGTGAGGTCAGTAATTTGTTTTAGTATGTTTCCTTATTTTACAGGCCAATCTTTTCAGACTGAATGTAATGAAATTCTTAACAGCCTGCATATTTGGTGTAGCCATGGCTGATCGTGGAAGTCCAACTATGCTCACCAACTCATCTGCAACAATACCGATTTGTATAATTGTTTTACTGTATCCGGATGAGAACTTTTCTTGACATTAAATCTGCCCTGGAAGCTCCTTCTTGTCGCTGGTGTATTTTCAATGATATTACAATACAATAAATATTATTTCCTTCACCGAATACACCATTTTCACACACTCTTAGGTAATACCAGAGTCTAGGAATGGGAATTTATTACTCAACTCTGGTAATACCAAAACAGACTCCTAACCTCGGACATTAATCTCCTGCAAGAATAACTTCAATAACTGCCACTGTTTGCCTGCCATTTCATTTCATCAGCCCTTTTTACGATACTGTTTCTGAAGTACAGTGTATTTAAGAAATGTGTCAATTTGCATTCAATTTCATATCACTGACCTGGCAAAAAAGACAAGTATGCTTTTCTCATTTACTGCATTAGAAAGAATGAAATAATTACAAAACGTAAATGCAGATTTTACCCACATAATTTAATATGTACTTTATAGGTTCTCGTTCTTATTGGATATTTATTCATGCATTTGTGTTAATTTGTACATGTGTCTAGTAAATTTTAAAATCAATGAATGATTAAATAAATTTTATATTGGAAATGGGACCCATGACCTACATCAGATTTAAAGCCTCTTCATTCAGAGGTACCATTCCAAAATTTTGATCTTATTGACCATTGGAGAAAGAATTCTGACAATAAATCAGTATACAGCATAACCAGTCATTCTCCAATATCGAAAACTGTCAGTAAGTCTGTAGAATATAATGTGCTTAATTTTTGGGATTGAAATATTAATATCCAAAACTTAATGACTTTTAATGTAGGCCTTAATAATTTTCTTCTTCTTCTCCTTTGTTTGGCACTATAGACTTAAGTGTGTCTCTATCCTAATCAGTTAGGAAATCAGCCTAGCAGAGGATTGGCTTATTGCGGCTTAGCTCATTAATCTAGAATGTTAGTAAAGGACAAAACCTGCGACCCATTTCCCAAGAGTGATAAGATCTGCGCCTCACCACTCTACGCCACAGAGCTGTCTCTTAATAATTTTATGTCTGTATTTTTTGGAATTACAGTTATCTGTCTCTGTCATTAAAATTAATTGAATCAAGTAGAATCATACTTTAATTTCGGTTACAATAGCATTGACTTCTGCTTATCCGTAACTTCCATTCGAAAACTGTAGTAACCCTAATATGTTTTATTAAGTTGATACTAAGGTGTCTCAAATCTTTAGGGCCAAAATTCTACAGATGGTTGAGAACTGTAAACCGAGTATTTTGAGATAGGGAACCAATGGTCGGAAATGCATATTTCAGGTACCACGAGATCCTGAACCAGTAATACGTGGTTGTTTGTGGTTTCCCTTTCTATACAGGCAATTCCACGCCACGGTTCTTTCTTTTACTCTTTACAGCATACAATCGTTTAGTAAGCTATTCACTGCTTACTCATTTCATATCCCCAAACCATCTCAAAACAAATTTATTAACTAAGAGCCAGCACAAGAAAGAGTCGGGCCTGGTAAAAAATTTTCAAAAATATTGTGAAAACTATCTAATAGTATTGTGGAAAATCAATGCGCAGAGGGTACTATTTCTACTACCTTCGTGCTGGCCTCACACATCGTACATCCATTACATTTCTCTTTATTCCACACATCTCACTTACATATTTGCCATTCAGGAGATCAACCCATCTACTCTGGGCTGGCATATTTCTCAGACATTTTTTATGCTTCTTGTGCAATACCTTTGTTTCACTCCCATACATTAATGTTGACAGAACCATTCTTTTGTACACTGTCACTACACACACAAGTATGCATTCTTTTGTGCATACTTCCCCCGAGCACCAGCAACTAATGCTATGTTCGCATTATGCCCTGATCACAGTTACTAAACCTTGGTTAGCTAAGCAAGCACTTTCGGTTCGCATTGCATTCATGGGAAATGATGGGTACCAAGCAAAATGGTGTTTTTCCCGATTTTTTTTTGCAACTGCATCAATAGATGGGTGAGGGTAGCAACTGGCTTCTGCGGGCGTCAAATCTTGCCATTAGCAAAATTACGATGAATGGAGCAGAACCTTCTATATGTGCTCGTACATGTGGCCTTTCTTAAGCTTAAATTTTTTTTCTCTCCAAACGTTTATAAGAGCTCTGATTTCCTCGTAAGAGTACTCGCTGCTGTGCTTTCGCTTGACCGCCATGTTTTATTTTCCTGGTCGTTGGTGCTAACCGGGATATAACGTCATTAACCGGGTTTCTGAAACACGGTTATACGTCACTAACCGGGTTTCTGAAACACGGTTATACCAGTTTCCATGAACAGACAATTCTCAATTCGGGAAACTCGATTTGACAAACAAGATTTGTGCATCTAGATTTAGGATTCCAATCTTGTTCTACGAACAGAGTTTCTATCTTGTTTGTTCGAATGCATTGCAGCATTGTTTGAAAGTGCAATATGCAGTGCATTCTTGCATTGTCAACAATATGATTACCCAACAAAGGTATAGAATTTTGTGTATTTCTCTATTTATGCGTGGAAAATATCTACAGTTTACTAATCACCAAATTTAACCCATTAGTTTTATTATCAGCATCATAATTGATATATATTATGTGGTTTTGCCAAACCAATCACAGCTTAGCCATTTTGCAAAATGCAACTGTGTGTGCGAGCCTGCAAAGTAAAACTAGTTTTGTCAATGAAACAAGTTCTCAGAACTGGTTGAATGAAACGAGTTTCAAACTAGAAAAATAAGTTGTTGATGAAATGAGTTTCCGTTCCACGGCGTTCTGGATCTAGTTTCACTAACCAAACTGAGAAAAACTCGGGTTTGTGGAAACGGGGTATTAGTAAACCGGCTCTTAACCGAGCTGTAAATGCAGTTAGGTAACCGAAGCAGGCTGCACAATTCTACTTGATCGGGATCAAGGGATAAACCGTGGTTACTTAATCGTGATTAAGGCGTAGTGCGAACATAGCATTACAGCCCATCTCTTTTTCTACTTATTAAAAACTCATCATCAAGTCCATTTTCTCTCACAAAGACACAAATTTATTCTCTTGCTCTAGAGAAGTTCCGTTCGCTTCTAATTTGCAATTTATGGATCTAAACTGTCTCGGGGATTTATTTGCAGTGTTCACTTTGCCACATGCACAAAATATTTGCTTAAGATTTTCATTCATTCTCATCTGACGTCAAGCCCCGGGAATTTCACAAGACAGCCATTCACCGCCTTGTGTCGCAGTGGAACAAGTGCTCAACATCCAGGGCCTATACTTCTGATATACAGGTACTGGTTTCTGTTCCTAGGCCTCTGGCTCGTTTATATAAAAGTTCCAATATCTTTCGAATAAAAGTATCCAAATCCATTCCTGAGATTTTCATGGTTATAAAGCAGGAGTACAAACTGTTAATACCTCAGCGCAATTTTGTTAATATATGAACTCATTCGGCTAAAATAGAAATATCAGGAGTAGAGAAAATTAAAAATATAACTTTCATTCACTCCTGATGGTGGTGGTGGTGATGGTGATGATGATGATGATGATGATGATGATGGGTCATCTGCTTATTTTTAATCGCATTATGTACGATCACATCATGCGATGAATTTATTATTATAATAAACGTACATTTTCCAATCTTCCTAGAAATAACTCTTTAGCAAAAGGAAGCCGTTGCTTCTTCTTGAGAGCAACTTGGGCGACGGGGGCTGGACTCTCCGCGGCCTTAGCAGCAGCGTCAGCGACGGGCAACGGCTTCGTCTGCCCTTGGAGAACGCCGGCGGATGAGGAGCGACTGCTCTGCTGAAGAGTGCTCGGGATCAGCTGGACTGTCCTTCTTAATAATTTCTGTAACGATCTCGATGAGTACATGCTTCCTAAGTACTCAAAAGGGCTATCTTCCGTTATTAGAAATATCGCACCCAACTGATCAAGAGTACATGAAGGATAAATTTATAAACTGGTTTTACATAAAAACATCGATACAGGAGCACATAAGACCACTAACTCAATCCTAGAAGAACTGCCGGAAGTTCCTGCCTCGAATGATGACGTCATTAAATGCTCCATCTCTCTGCTCCTCCTACAAAATAAAATCTTGGTCATCTATTTTTACCCATTTATCTGCATTTTTTATCCCCCCCTCCCACCCCCACCAAGTTTTTAACACTCCAAAGATGGCGCGCGGTCTCAGGGACCGCATCACTACATTTGTGTGAATATCTTCTTATGAATTTAAAAGAAACAAATGACCACTTCGGTATTCTCCCAACTTGGACCCTTCTGGAAGTACTATATATGTCATAATCCACGATTTCTGCCCTGGATTCCCTTATGTAGAACGTGCGGTCTCAAGGACCGCGCGTCATTTTTTTTAAACTTCTTTTTAATTTCTTATTACCTAAACATATTCTCCACTTAATTTATAATATATTTTTTGTTTATTAATATTTTCCTACTTAGAAACTTTTATTTGAAAACAAATATTTGGAGCGAAACGCAAATAATAATGCAAGTAAACTAATGCTGTTTTCTGAATTTCAAGACCAATAAACTCTTCTATAAATATAATTTCATATACATTTGACCTCCGTTTATACTATTTTTTTTTTATAAATGCCTTTCCTGAAATATTCATGTCTAATTTTGACGGAAAAAGAAGGGCTTTTAAATTTCTTTCTAAAAGTTGCGTTTTTTTTTTTTTTAGATAATATTGAAAAGTTTTTTGAGGTGTTCTATTAATAATAAGCTAAATTAAGTGACAGGTAAAAAATATTCATGAATTTCATTTTTGTACATTAAAAAAAAGGTAGTTTCAAAATGCGGTCTCACAGACCCACGCCACTACCCGTGTTACAAACACCCGCGTCACCTCTGGAGTGTTAATCAAAATATTGATTTTCTCGAATGTAGTATATAGCAAATGTAAAAAGAGCTCTATCTTCTTTCCTTTCTCGTCATTTCCGATCGAATGACATATCACATGCCATATGTTGCCATAATTCTAAACATGAAGGAAGGAAGAACAAAAGTGACTACCACCCCCGCAACTTCGACCCCACTGGAACAATTTAGCGTAAACCGGACCTTATAACTTAAGAAACAAAACCCCTTTTTTAAAACCCATTAGTTAAAGATTCCTACCAAAACAACCAGTATTATCATTGCAGGCAGTCACCAAATTATACTCACAACTTCCACCAATTGTACGTTTGTTCCCTACCTGAGAAGTTTTCAAATCTAGATTAAAACATTACCTCTCTAACATTCCTCCCTAGCCCTTTAATTACCAATCTACTGTACTTATTAGGAGCTTTAGCATAAAAGCTACTTATAAGAATGCGCCCTTGGTCTGTACGTTTATTCGGCCGTCCGCCGTTTGCACGATAACTTGAAAACGAATTAACTTTTTCTAATTCTGTTTTCAGAAATATGACCATCGTGGGCCCCTTCAAATCTTAGCTCGGTCGTATCAACTTTTCAGAATTTTTCGTGGACCCCTTCAAGTCGAATTCATGTGCTAAAACAGTGAGTGTAAAGAATATCAAGATAATGGCATATAACAATCGATTTATCAAGAAAGAATACATTGTTACTTTCTGTTCACCTTTTAAGCATTACTGACATCGGTGCGCGCACTCGAAATCGCTTTGTCGACGCACGATTGCTCAAGTGCTCATAATCCATATTATTTAGTAGCTAAAGAATGGAGCTAATTATTGGTTTTATAAGGTCTTAACTGTGTACCCCTTCATAATTTCTACGTTTTTTGAGGTAGAAGGTTGAAATTCGGAATGTGGCTTACTATGGGCATGTCCATTTGCACTACTTAGTTTGGTTTTGATTGGTACACTGGGTTCGGAATTACGGGGTGGGATTCAGGGAGGACAACATATCTATGTGCTATTTAGGTACGTAAAGGCGTGAAATTCAGTATCCAGATTCCGTTAGACAAGCTCTACATTACTATGAAGTTTAGGCCCAGGTGTTCCATTGGGGTCGGATTTGCGGGGGTGGTAGTCACGTGGTCTTTAGAACTATGCCAACATATGGCTTGTGATATATCATACGTTCGGAAATGATGAGAAAGGAAAGAAAATACAAGCTCTTTTACATTTTCTACATATTACGTTCGAGAAAATTAATTTTTGATTAAAAAACTTGGGGAGAGGTAAAAAGTGCAGATGAAGGGGTAAAAATAGATGACTTCAGGATCTGCTACTTGCCTTACCCTACTCGGCGGGAGGGGGAGGGGGGTTTAATTTTTTTTAATAAATGTATAAATGTATTTCTCCTTCACTGCTAAAGCTCCTCCTTGGAATGTTTACAAGATTTTATTTTGCAATGTATTTTATCTTTAATTGTTGCTTATGAATTTGAAAATCCAGTCAGGGACTTCACTCGTCAGCCATACGGCATACTGGCCTTGACTGGATTCCATGTACTCATCTTTGAAATAAATAAATAAATAAATAAACTTCATAGTAATATAGACCTTTGCCCTAGAGGAATCTGGATACTGAATTTTACTCCTTTACGTACCTAAATACCACATAGAATATTTGTCCCTCGTAATTCCGACCCCAGTGCACCAATCAAAATCAAACTAAATAGTGAAGGTGGATATGCCTATAGCAAGCTACATTCCGAATTTCAACCTTCTACCTCAAAAAATGTAGAAATTATGAAGGGGACCGACGGATCTCAGATTATGAGCAATTGAGCAATCGTCGCATGCGCGTTCTCACATCAACTTCACTTAAAAGATAAACAGAAAGTAACAGTGTATGAAGAACAGATGAAGTGTACCCCCCCCCCCCCGGTGATGTGGTCTTGAATGTATTCATTTTTGACCTATATCTATCTCTATGTACTTGACGAATCGATTATTATATGACATGCCATTATCTTGGTATTCTTAACGGTCACACTTTTAGCACGTGAATTCGACTTGAAGGGGTCCACGAAAAATTTTGAAAAGTTGATGCAGCCGAGCTAAGACCTTGATGATCATATTTCTGAAAACAAGAATTTGAAAAAGTTAATCCGTTTTCAAGTTATTGTGCAAACGGGGGATAAAAGTATAGACCAAGTTTTTTGCTGAAACTCCTAATAAACGCTTATAAGAATCACACGGCACCAGTAGTTAATGACAGGTTTATGCGCTCTTGACTGCACTAAATAGATTTTAGGTTGTATTCAATTTTAAAAATGTAAGTTCGTCGCAAAATAAGTACTCAAAACTTAATGGAACATATTTCAAAGCAACTTTACTTCTGTTTGTACCATTTCATTTAGACATCGTTTTCTAAAATATTCATATACAAAAATTCATAAAATAGTCAGATGGTTGCCAAAACCCCTCCGCATTTAAATGAATCCACATGGAAAAATATTGTAATTCTAATCTGCAATAGTTGGAGATGGGTTATCTTAAAAAGATTGAGAGCCTACGAAGGTTAAGCTACTTTTCCTTGAGACTGGCATACACTTGGGGAGGAAAGTGAAGAAACTTCCGTAAGGCTTCGTAGAAATTTTTTATCCGAATTCGTTTTTATTTTTAATAATAATTATGAAAAGGGCTAATAGAGAAAATCAATTACACTTTTTAGAAACGAATGTAAATCGAATGTTAGTCTATTGCGGCAACAGTCCAAGTTTTCTTCTTTGGTCATAAGCTATTGCCCTTGAGAGCGTCAGGTGGCACATAAGCTTTTCTTCATAATCCATAAATAAAATCCGCCAGTAGGTCAATTGCGGACTCTAGGAGAAAAGACCATAGAAGATATATTGCATGAATCGGTTTTTCCATGACAGCAAACTTCTTTGGATAGTAGTCATGGTCTGTCTCTCCCACACTTCCTCCGCGGCTTTCCTTAGACGACATTTATTAAATTTTTGGTCAACAACTTCTGAGAGCATATCCATATTCACAAAAATTCATTGGGACTGCATCGGGAGATTTGCATCTGAAAGTAATAGCAGTAATTCCGGTTTCATGGCAAAGGGATCTAAGGAAAAGTGCCGTTGATCTAAATATGAAGCCTGATAACTTCACCTGATGGAAGACCATGCTGTCCGTCTCGTTTCCTGAGTGCTGAATTTCTTCCCGAAAAATTAGTGACAGAACCATCTACTGGTAGTAAAATTGACTTTCGCATTAGAGGATACTTTTCTTAGCTTCAGCTTTGCCGCGTAGCAAAATCCACTATGAAACCAGGAACTTCCCTACCTTCATCCATTCTGATGAAACCTTTCGGGAACTGTCCTGGCACTTTCGATACCAACTATTGTAAATTTCCCGTACGTGGGCTATAAAAGATGTCACTTTTTGGTGCAATTACTCAAATACAGCCAGACCTCTTCGAGAATACCCAAGTATTTCCATTTCTCTACAGCTAAGTACTTCTCCTAGAGATGTCTCCAGTTCGTTTTCCTTTCAGCCACATGGTTGCAGCTTAAGAACATTTGGCTTATGGATAAGTCCGACGTTATGTATAGCCAGTATTTCTCAAATTTCTCGAAATCATACTGACAAATACGGTCGCGTTCACTCTTAAACTCAAATTTGAACTTATTATTGTATCATCTTCAGTTAACTGCAAAACAAATAGTTTATTACAGTTTATAGTCTTTTATAGTTTATTCAGTAAGGAATCTACGTGGAAAAATCACACATGTATCGTCTCATATTTATAGAGAAGCGAAGGCCTTATTAAGGGTGGGACTGTGTACGGTTGCACACCTCTCATTTACTTCAAATGTGATATCATCTATAAATAAAACAAAATCGTTCGATATTATTTGAACCTGTTTAGAGGCCATATAAAATATTTCATTAATATGGTGAAACTGCATATCCCATATCCCAATAGCTCACAATATAACCCAGTAATTCACGTACGCGCCACCTAAATATTGACACTGTTTTTTAGAGCCTCTATTCTTATCTAGCATTATCGCATTTCTCCAAAATTGTCGGTTTTTATCACTGTTTAGCATAAATTCTTCGGAGGAAAAGTTATATTAGTTATAGGTACGAATCTCTCATATGAGAACACTTTTGAAAAAATAACATGGTAATTTAAATAATATTCATCTTTCATTTCTGCTTCATTTTTCATGCTTTCCCTATCAGTTGGTAAATATTACGAGATCAAGAGATCTCCTATAAGAGAGAAATTCGGGCGTTCTTATAGTTTCCCGCGATGGCCTAGCGGGAGTGTGATCGGCGTTCTCGTCTGAGGAAAGGTAGGACCAACCAGCGATCGAACCCGACACATACCACGGTGGAGATTATTTCCGTGCCTCAGATGACTGGCTGCGACGTTATACTCCGCCGTCGGTAACAAAAAAAAAAGCTGACGAGGTTTTTCTGCTAAAGCAGTTTTTTTCCCTTCCCCATTTAAGTATTTTTTCTGTATTTTCTAAGATATTAATTCTAGGCATGCCATCAGTCATTATTATTAATCGGAGCTAATTTTTTTCCATGAACTGATACGCATTCCTAATCAATTAACTATAAGCAGGCCCAATTACTTGCTCCACTTGCTGCCTGGACTTGCGTGTCTATTCGGTTTACCTCTGTATTCTATTATTTTCCTTTCTGATCTAACTGAACCATGGAACAAGAAATTATTCTTCCTGAGGAAGGTATAGGAAAGAGCATACGCATGTGTATTTAGTATACAAAGGTTCACATTAATTCAGGATACGTTAATACTTACGGAAAATAAAGATAAACTTTAACAAAATGTTAACGCATTAGCAGCATATACTTTCAGTATAATTTCTTATGCAAATTCCGAGTTATCCGATAAGTTTTGGAGTAATTAAGGTTTTTTCTTTTTTGAATCATTTTCATGACCTGGTGGTAGGCTTGTGCGAATGTACCATTCCGCCATTACAATTTTATTCTTCTATGGTATTGCCATAGTCCACTTCATCACAGGTGTTTAATCAAATGTGTTTAATACAATTGAAAACCTTGTACAAAAGCATATCTAGATATAATTATGTGATATAGGTCTGTGGGTTGAAATTTACAGCAAGTATCTATGTGCTGTACATCACACCATGAAGGTCTTGGAGAGGATCCTGGACAAACGAATGAGAGCTGAAGTTAATATTTGGAGTCAACAGTTTTGGTTTCATGCCAGGAAAGTCAACCACTGATGCAATCTTTAGCTTGGGAAAAATGATGGAGAAGTTCAGAGAGAAACAAGAACCCCACCTGGTCTTCATTGATCTGGAAAAGGCATATGACAGAGTGCCAAGGCAAGAAGTTTGGAAGAGCCTCAGAGTTAGAAACGCACCAGAGAAATATGTCAGGTTAATTCAAGAAATGTATAGGAAAGCCAAGACGAAAGTGCGAACCTGCCAGGGAGAAACGTGTAGCTTTGAAGTGAGAGTGGGTCTCCACTAGGGCTCGGCACTGAGTCCTTCCCTGTTCAACATAGTGATAGATGTCATATCAGAGAAAATCAGGGAAGAAGCGCCTTGGAAAATGCTCTGTGCGGATGATATAGTTTTATGTGCAAGATCTAGAGCAAAGGTCGAAGAAAAGCTAGAGGATTGGAGGAAAGCTCTGGAAGGCAGGGGACTGAAAATCAGCAGAAGCAAGACAGAATATATGGCATGCAACATAGAGACCCAGAAAAATGAGGAGCTGAAACTGATGGAGACAGCAATCAGGAAAACTGACCACTTCAGATACCTTGGATCGACAGTTGATGAATGGAGTGAGACGAATAGAGAAGTGACTAGCAGAATACAGACAGGTTGGAAAAATTGGAAAGAAGTCTCTGGAGTCCTCTGCGATAAGAAGATCCCTGTGCGTCTAAAGGGCAAAGTTTACAGAACGGTGGTGAGACCTGCAATGCTGTATGGAATGGAAACACTCTCTCTACAAAAGTCCAATGTAGAAAGGATGAAGGTGGCAGAAATGAGAATGTTGAGAGGGATGCGCGGAGTGACACGAGCAGACAGGGTTAGAAATGAGCGCATCCGAGGGACAGTGAAAGTTACAGATATTGAAAATAAAATCCAAGAAAATGGACTGAGATGGTTTGGCCATGTAATGAGAAGAGACGAGAACTACACTGGCAAAAGAGCTATGAACATGAAAGTGGAGGGAAGGAGGAAAAGAGGACGACCCAAGAGAAGATGGCAAGATATGGTGGATGAAGATCTGAAATCAAAGGGTATCAGAAGGGAATGGACAGAGAGAAATGGAGAAAGCTCATCAAAAACAGCGATCCCACATAGAAGTGGGAAAAGCTGAAGATGAAGAAGAATTTATGTGCTGTTTATGTAGATAAGTTGTTCAAACGAAACATAACGTTAAGAAAACAACACATGATCTACTGCACTGTATACGTAATACAATGAAAATCAATTATTTTTTTCTGAGTCTGCTTCTGGAAACGGCTAAAATTCTTGTACGAATGTTACGAATTAATAGAAAGTCAGAGAAGTTTGATTCTCTTGTTTGAAAAATGGCTTCACTTTTTTCTAAACTCTGTAGTGCATCAGCAGTAGGCCTACTAGTTGGAGGAATAGTTGCTTCTCCCTCTTCCTCTTCACAATCAGATGGCAAACCTTCAGTGGTCCTTTCATTGGTGGAAGTTGCTGCAATGATGTCTTCATCACACAGATGATGTGATATTCGAGAACATCTGCTTCAGTTGCTTCTGAAATTCCAATTTCTTTGAAGCATTCATTCAAATCGTTCATGTCACTGTCATTACGGGAGATAAAAGTTTTTGGCTCGATTTTGGCACTTACATCCGCATTAGAAGTCGGTGGTAGACAACCACATTTTACCCAGCAACGTGTGATGGTATCTGCCTCTAAGCTAGTCCAGGCAATATCGAGGCATGTAAATGCCATCTTTCATTGTGATCTTCGGCAGTTGATTTGTGGCGTCGATGACAGCTATTACATGCATAAGCAATTGTTTTCGATAATTGTATTTTATGGACTGTATTACTCCAGGATTCAAGGGCTGAAGAAAGCTTGTTGTATTTGGGCGTGCATATTGCAAGATGGCTGTGTGAATTATCCATTACAGGTGCAACTTTTCAGTCTGATTTAGATAGTTCTTTTTCCCACTGATCGATCCAGCCCTGAAATATCCTAGAATCCATCCATGAAGTTTGTTTGCAACATAATCTACAAGCAAATCCTTTAAATGAGCATTTTTGAAGCCTCGAGGAGATTTGTACTTTCCAATTATGAATGGTCTCCGCTTCTCCCCTTCCGCACTTGCACACAATAGCACAGTTACCCTTTCTTTTGGGATTTTCTTACCAAGGCAATTCTGACTCTTTTTTTTTCAAAGAGTCTTCTTTGATAGTTCCTTGTAAACGATGCCTGTCTCGTCAGCATTAAAAATGTCTGATGTTTTGAACTGTGAAAGAATCTGTTGGATTTTAGTCAATGAAGTAATAGCTCCAGCAAAGTCTGTACTTGCTACTTCTCCTTGTGGTGTTTTAGATGAAAATCCATGACGTTTTTTAAATTTGTCGATACAGCCATTAGATGTCTTAAATTCATCATCTTGAATTCCCATTTTTTGAGAAAATTTCAGAGCTTTAACTCTCAACACATCGTCAGTGATGGGGATGTTTGTTTCATTCTTTTCTTCACTGGATGATCCACACGACTAGTGCTTTTTCTAAATTACCAAATTTCCCACATCTAACATATTTTCTTTTATTTTTTCAATGCACTGTCTTGCAGCACTTCTTCGCTTTTAAGATGTTCACTTCCTCTTTTTTTTTAATTTGCTGATTGCAGTTGGATGAACACCGAATTGTTCAGCAATTGACTTTCTAGAGGCACCTTTGTCTAACAAGTCAAAAAT
>JAHWFO010092203.1:1343923-1354476 GCA_023313115.1 Rhysida immarginata
GTACAGATGAAGGGGTAAAAATAGATGAACTCGGGGCTTCCGCTACTTTCCTATACCTTTCTCGGGAGGCTTAATTTCTTCTTGCGTCATGATAACGTTTGTCCTATAGAAAAACGCGTATAATGTGTAAGGTTATTTTTGCCAACCAAGAACATTACAGAGGTGTCTCGACGAATGTTAGCAAAGTGTTGTAGCTGAAGTTTGCTCAACTAAGTTAATCTGTTTAAAAGCTACATTGCTCAAAGTAATTCGTGAAACACTCCTAAAAGCCTGTGTAAAATATCATTCCTAGGAGTTTACGAAAACAAAAAACAGGGTCGTGGTAACTTTAGCCAAAGAAAAAAGAATCAACAAGCGCCTTTGGCTCAAGATATAAAAAGGCATAAGTATAACGCGAGGGGTAGTGGTCCCTTGGATTACGAGTGGCCCTATATGTATGGCAACGGCACTGTTGATTAACTGGGTATTTAACTTATCAATATTTTGTCAAATTCACAGTCAAAATGCCGCCCCAGATAAATGTCATGGTTGTCCGCCCCTAGAGCGGGGCCTGCCTTTACGTGCAAAATGTGAGTCGTGAACTCTGGACCACCTTATAGTATCTAATCATTTGGTCAACAATCATCATCTGAATCATTTCTCAAGAGATCTTACAAAGTTATTTCATGCTAATTTCATTATTCTTGCCAAATTTCTCTTCACACTGCAATTTCTCTTCCTTTCTTCGTCTATGATTTGCAAAATGGTCCTAATTTCTCAATCCAGTCACACTTCTTAGAAATTTCAGGAAGTTTGGGCCAAATTGTCCCAGTGGGGTCAGAGTTGCGGGGATAGTGGTCACGTGGTCTTTAGAATTATAACCATATTATTTGGAAGTAAACTACGCTATAAGATTTTCAACTGGCAACGTATGGCATGTGATATGTCATTAGGGTGGCCAGGTGATCCCATTTTATAAAACCTGACAGATAATGTTCCCTAGATTTTTATGTTAAACTAGCTGATATACCCGGCGTTGCTCGGGCTCTTTTTTGATGAAAGTTTGCAATATCTGAATGGGAATATACAGTAAAAATTAACACATTAAAACAGTAAAAATTCATATAGAAAAACCGAAAAAACCTTTTAAAATGTTCCTAATGGATGGCCCTGTAACAGTTCTCCCCAGTTCGTGTTGGAATGTTGTGTATAGCTAAGCGAGTTTACCCATAGTGCAGGAGAAACAATGTGTGGAATAATGTGTATGGCTACGAAATTGGGAGGAAATAGAATGAAAATGAAACAATAGTTTGATCTGACGTTTTTTTAGCCCTGGCTATGGCTGTAGTTCTTCTATTTTGTGTGACCTGACCATTAAAAATTAATTTGTTTATCTAAACATTCCACAATTCCAAAATTCTCTTCTTGGTGGCGATGGATGTACATGATCGTTTGTGTCTGTGTATTCTGCAATTCCAACAATTGATAAACTGTTAGGAAATAAATAAATTAAACTGGAGCAAACTCCAACCATCAGGTAAATGATATTAATTAGAAAAATGGATAGAAAAATTCTGCGACTTGGATTCGAACCTGGAACCTCGACTGTCATGGTCGACGCCTCTACTAATTGGGCTATCGCAGACACCTGAACAGCCATGCTATCACTAAGGCCCTCCGCACACGAAGGGACTAAAAAGAAACCAGTTGCAAACTTAAATCGCCAATCAGTCGCTAAATAGTTGCCGCCCATTGATTTCAATTAGCAGCCGCACACGGCGCTACTAATTGGTAACCAGTTAGCAACGCGTTGGTGATCAGTCATCGGCAACTCGACATGCAGAGTTGCTCGGCGATTTATTTCTAGAGTTGCTTTGTAAACGGCCACGTGAAACGGCGAAAATGGTAGAGCAATCCTTGCATTTAATCTAGAATCCTTAAATTTAGAATTGACAACTCTTGCAGCAACTCCGCATTTTATTCCAGTTTTTCCTTTTTCTATTTTAATAATAAAGGATATCTTCATCACTTGAATCACTAGACGTTTTTAACACGATAATGAAAATAGCTTTAATCACAATAATAAAATTATAATTTAAACAGAGCCGCGATAATCGAGAAGTGACTTTGCATGTGTCCCGCGGGCAAACACGAGCACGATAGTCGCTGAATTTCATAAACTTTCAGTCGCGTCGTGTGCGATTCATAGTTGGTAACTGGTTGGCGATTAGTTTGGTTTCTTTTTAGTCGCTTCGTGTGCGGAGGGCCTAAGTGTCTTAAAGACAACCAAGTAGTCTTTACCTAATGCTTGGTGTTTGCTCCAGTTTAATTTCTTTATTTCTTATTGTGTGTTCATCAAACTTTCTGATAGTTTGGATAGGAGAAATTCACGATCTGTGAACCGGGTGCCCACCTCCCATTGGACTTTCCTTTTTGACAACTTGGTTGTCTTTAAGACACTTAGTGACAACATGGCTGTTCAAGTGTCTGTGATAGCCCAATTGATAGAGGCGTCGACCATGACAATCGGGGTTCCTGGTTCGAATCCAGGTCGCGGAATTTTTCCATCAATTTTTCTAATTGGTAAACTGTTGCAATTCACACTCTGCTCTCGAGGTCTTGAAGTAAAACTGGTGCATTCATCACTTGGTGTGATCTGGCAGTCCCTGGTCGCAGTTTCTTCTGTTGACACATTTGCATCGACGGTCACAGCGTCACTCACCACTTGTTTAGTTGAAGCAGTGTGCTGGAAAAATCGATACAGCACCAAGTGAAGGGGCTGCTTTCTCTGCTGCCTTTCCACTGTTTCTCAATAGTCTGCTAACTCTCCATTATTTCCATTTACTGCTCCTTTTTAAAGCTTTTCAAGAAAATGTTACATTCTAACAACTATCAATTCTAAGAAAAGCACAAAGGACAGGAATTATATGTATTGTTAAAATTTCCGACGCCTTCTCACTGATTCTCAGAGGAGGAAGACCCTTCCAGCTGTATGCTGACGACCATTACGCGAAACTTTAAATTATGGTCAGGAAATTAGAAAGCCCGAAGAATATTATATTTTATAAGAGGGCGGTCCTCGATTTATGCATGTAAGTCGTGTGTCCTCAAAATATTTTGTTAATGAACATGTCTTACATACATAACTATTTGATTGGCTGAATCTCGTATATCTTCTCCAATTTTTGTATTTAATGCCATATCATTTTTAGAATTGCTGTGTTGCTATCACTACTGTTGAAACAAACAGAGCAGGTTATTGTTGCACAAACTTTATCTTGTATTGTTCGTCAGGAGATATATATTTTTGGTCCATAATTTGAATTTAAATCCATGAATTATTATCGATAAATATTATTTTTTCGAAATCTCATGTAGACAGTGACCTTCTTCTTGCTTTGAAGATCAAATTCGCAAATTTCATCAAGATTGGAATTAAACTATCTATATACTAAAACTCTTGCGTGTATTTATTTATTTATCTGTAATTCTATCTCCTCCTAGACGGTTTGAGCTAGCGACTTGAAATTTTCAGGGCAGGCTTATCAATAAAGGACCTGCTCTATCGTCAAAAGTCAATCATTTATTTATTAGAGGACTCAATGTCTTCTACATTATTACGAAAAAAAATTGTAATCGTGTAATTCAGGTTCAAATCAACCATAAGAGATGGTTTTTTTTGTTGTTTTTTTTTAAAGAAAATCATTCTTTTATGTTTTGTTCTGAAATGTATACAATAGAGCTGGTAAGTGGTGACGTCACTTCCTGGCCGGTTGCCTAGCGATTCCAAACTTAGGTTTAACTTCTCTATGCTTTTCTATGGCCTTACACCACATTGTTAAACCTAATGTTTGGAATCGCTAGGCAACTAGCCAGGAAGTGACATCATACTTATCAGCTCTATATACACTGCTTTGCAATGAAATTGCCCCACCAACAAGGAGTTATCCGACCTTATCCATATTTAGTGGGTGGGGGGGGTCGTCTACCTCCGACTAGTAAACGATTAGATGCATGCTCACGGGACATGACCATTTGGGTTGATACAGGATGTCCGGGTGCCGGGCTCATCAGTTGACATAAGTGCGAGACATTCCATGCAATAGGGAGGAAGCAACTGCCTCGTGAACGTACAGTACTGTAATCCGCATAACGGTCTCAATGCCGCGACGACGACATCGACAACCGTTCATGCAATTAACGGACTTTGAGTGAGGTCGGTTTATTGGCCTCTCCGAATCCATTCAATTCTGGCTGGATGGTCAATCAGAGGGATTGCTGTCCATGTGTCGCACAGACGGCTAGAGGAAGGCACACACGCCAGAAGATCACGCTCTGGGGCCCAGAGAAGCACGTTAGCTCGTACCGATAGGTGGATACTGAGAACAGCGCTACCTGATTTAGGAGGTGCTGGCTCAGGCCTTATCTTTAGGTGGTGTTGGGTGTTGTCACGGCCCAGACCTGTCTACGAACCAAACCGAGGCCGACGAGATTTATAGGCCCTCGAACCAAACCAAGGACGAGATTAATTTCTTATTACATACGACGTTAATAAAACACTTAAAATATATAATTAAAAATTTTAAAAAGTGTATTTTCAATTTCTGTTTTTTTTCCATTATCCAAATGCATATGTAAAGAATGATTATAGTAATATGATCACATGTCGTCGGGAATAATTTTTTCATTTTTCTAATCCAGAGTCCGTAGATTATATATCCTAATCTTATCAATTGGAGCTTAGACCGATCAGATTTCTGTATTTATTTCTTATCTCATAACTTTGTTGTTGTTATTGTTGTTAAGTTCCTTCGGCTTCTTCTTTGGCTTTTCTAATAAAAATCAACGTATAATTTGCTTTAATGGAAATTGTTAGACTCTAATTTTTTGCAGATTTTCTATTGATATATCAAAGCCTACAAGATATAAAAAGCCTGACCAATCTTGGCGATTCTATTCAAAAAAATATCCCGCTTTTTTCCAAGTTAGTTACTCGGAATCCTCACCACGGGCGCTAGTGTTTAAGTGTTTATCCTATTTTGCCATGAATATACAGGTAAATAACCATATAATAAACATGTACAAAAAAATTTAAATCGTTAAAACAGTTTTACAATGCTCATTTAAAACATCTTTAATTGCCTCAATACACAAAAAATAATTGAAAATGAATCGAAAGAAGAAAAAAAAAAACAAAAAAAAAAAAAAAAACAAATTTATCTCCAAAAACAAACTGTAAATATAAAAAAAAAATTCGAATTACACCCCCTATGAAAAAATTGTTACAGAATAGCTAATTTCCTCCAAATTATTATCAAAAATTAGACTTGTTTAATTTTTTTTTTGTAATTTCTAAAAATTCCATTAAAAGTTTAAAAGATTTCATTTAATAATATAACATCAATTTATCCTAAATTCATCTATTTACATCTCTTTATTTATATTATATTGAAATTTATCAAAGCTATTAAAATCCAAGAGTAATTTGGAAATGTGGTTTTGGCAAACTAATATACAGGGTGTAAATTTTAAGTTGACAAAGCAGAATAACTCGAAAAATAAGCTTCACACGAAAAAATGCGTATAATCCAAAGTTGATTATTTTCGAGGGGGCATCTGCTGGTGCTAAAATTAGCCCACCCCCCCCGGCCCCTGGGGGTGGGGCGGGGGGCAACTTTAAAATTTCAAATGGGAACCCCTATTTTTTATTGCAGATTCAGGTCCTACATAAAAAACTACGTACATTTTGTCTGAAACATTTTTTTTTATTTTTGGTAGATGGCGCTGTAATTCAAGAAAATCCATTTTCTCATTTTTGCGTGGAAATAACTAATTTATTATTCATTTCGATTCCTACATTGTTTTAACTACAATGTAATTTGAAGACATTTCGTCAACAAACAAATAACGTAAACATTGGCATTTTTTTCAGAATGTTTACATTTTAAATTCTGATCTTTAGAAGAAAAGATTGTAATTTTTCAACTGTTTTTGTGAGTGTACAACGCCGTATTGCTTTTGAATTTACATTATGAATTATCTTTCTGTGGAAGAAAAAATTGAGATGGTGTACATTTATGGAGAAAGTGGGAGAAATTTTGATAATGCAGTCGCGCTTTATGCTCAGCGTTTTCCTGGCCAAACGCGATCACGGTCTTCTTTTGTTCGAGTTATTAAACAATTTACTGCGGAAGGTAGTGTGAACCAGAAAAAAAGAACCCGTGCAGCTACTGTTTGTGGAGAAAACAATCAAGTGTCAGTCCTAGCTGCTGTGGCTCATAATCCACATGCGAGCACAAGAGAAATATCAAGGCAATCAGGAATTTCACATATGAGTGTTTGGAAAATGCTGAAGCTCCACAAATTTCATCCATATCATGTATCTATGCATCAGGAACTACATGGCAATGACCACCAAAACCGTCTAACGTTTTGTCACTGGGCACTTCAGCAGATGCAAACAAACCAACATTTTTTTGCACGAGTTCTTTTCTCCGATGAGTCAACATTCACAAACCACGGGGAAGTTAATCGACATAACATGCATTACTGGAGTGAACAGAACCCACACTGGATTCGAGAAGTCAACCATCAGCGACCTTGGTCAATTAATGTTTGGTGTGGGATAATTGGCGATAAACTTATCGGTCCATATTTTATAGACGGTAATTTGAATGGCAACAAATATCGTAACCTACTTGAAAATGAACTACCAGATCTACTTGAAGACCTGAGTATTGAACTTCGACAACACATGTGGTTTCAACATGATGGTTGTCCAGCGCATTATTCATTAGTAGCGCGCGAAGTACTACATCGACTTTACCATGGTCGCTGGATCGGCAGGGAAGGTCCTGTGAATTGGCCAGCCAGATCGCCTGACCTTACATCGCCAGATTTTTTCTTATGGGGTTACCTCAAAGATATCGTTTATAAGGAAACGCCAACCACTCGCGAAAACATGATTCAAAGAATAAGAGATGCTTGCGCTGCAATTACACCAGACATGTTATCAAGATGTGTTCAGGAATTTACAAAACGAGTCAATAAATGCATCGAAGTTGGAGGTCATCAATTTGAACATTTAATTTCATAAAACGGCGAGATGCAAGGGATTTAAGGACAACAAGCAGGCCGAAAGTGAGAGGCGAGGGGACTCACTGGAAATACAAGCACCCCGAAATTCATTTACTTGCAAGTATTTGCAAATAAGAAAAAATAAAACGAAAACAATCGGTCCTTTTAAGGACCACCAAATCTTAAACGGGAATAACTTCATCTTTACACAGTCTTTTACTTTTTTACTCTGTTAGTTAATGAGTTCACTCGTTAGTACGTAGGATGTTCGGTTAGTTAGTTAGCTAATCAGTTGATTTGTTTGATAATTATAAAGTTGTGTGGCCTCATGACCACGAAACAAAACAAAATTATCCTAATCCGCGGCAAAAAATAATAAAATAATAACTTTGCGGCAAAATTTACGAAGTAAATAAGTATTTTTTATTTCTCCGTAACCATTTCCACGCAAAAATGAGAAAATGGATTTTCTTGAATTACAGCGCCATCTACCAAAAATAAAAAAAAATGTTTCAGACAAAATGTACGTAGTTTTTTATGTAGGACCTGAATCTGCAATAAAAAATAGGGGTTCCCATTTGAAATTTTAAAGTTGCCCCCCGCCCCACCCCCAGGGGCCGGGGGGGGTGGGCTAATTTTAGCACCAGCAGATGCCCCCTCGAAAATAATCAACTTTGGATTCTACGCATTTTTTCGTGTGAAGCTTATTTTTCGAGTTATTCTGCTTTGTCAACTTAAAATTTACACCCTGTATATTAGTTTGCCAAAACCACATTTCCAAATTACTCTTGGATTTTAATAGCTTTGATAAATTTCAATATAATATAAATAAAGAGATGTAAATAGATGAATTTAGGATAAATTGATGTTATAATATTAAATGAAATCTTTTAAACTTTTAATGGAATTTTTAGAAATTACAAAAAAAAAAAAAAAAATTAAACAAGTCTAATTTTTGATAATAATTTGGAGGAAATTAGCTATTCTGTAACAATTTTTTCGTAGGGGTGTAATTCGAAAATTTTTTTTATATTTACAGTTTGTTTTTGGAGATAAATTTGTTTTTTTTTCCCCCTCGATTCATTTTCAATTATTTTTTGTGTATTGAGGCAATTAAAGGTGTTTTAAATGAGCATTGTAAAACTGTTTTAACGATTTAAAAATTTTTTACATGTTTATTATATGGTTATTTACCTGAATATTCATGGCAAAATAGGATAAACACTAGCGCCCGTGGTGAGGATTCCGAGTAACTAACTTGGAAAAAAGCGGGACGTTTTTTTTGAGTAGAATCGCCAAGATTGGTCAGGCTTTCTATATCTTGTAGGCTTTGATATATCAATAGAAAATCTGCAAAAAATTAGAGTCTAACAATTTCCATTAAAGCAAATTATGCGTTGATTTTTATTAGAAAAGCCGAAGAAGAAGCCGAAGGAACTTAACAACAACAACAACAAAGTTATGAGATAAGAAATAAATACAGAAATCTGATCGGTCTAAGCTCCGATTGATAAGATTAGGATATATAATCTACGGACTCTGGATTAGAAAAATGAAAAAATTATTCCCGACGACATATGATCATATTACTATTATCATTCTTTACATACGCATTTGGATAATGGAAAAAAACAGAAATTGAAAATACACTTTTTAAAATTTTAAATTATATATTTTAAGTGTTTTATTAACGTCGTATGTAATAAGAAATTAATCTCGTCCTCGGTTTGGTTCGAGGGCCTACAAATCTCGGCGGCCTCGGTTTGGTTCGTAGACAGGTCTGGGCCGTGACAACACCCAACACCACCTAAAGATAAGGCCTGAGCCAGCACCTCCTAAATCAGGTAGCGCTGTTCTCAGTATCCACTTATCGGTACGAGGTAACGTGCTTCTCTGGGCCCCAGAGCCTGATCTTCTGGCGTGTGTGCCTTCCTCTCGCCGTCTGTGCGACACCGCGACACATGGGCAGCAATCCCTCTGACTGACCATCCAGCCAGAATTGAATGGATTCGGAGAGGCCAATAAACCGACCTCGTTCAAAGTCCGTTAATTGCATGAACGGTTGTCGTTGTCGTCGTCACAGCATTGAGACCGTTGTGCGGATTACAGTACTGTACGTTCACTAGGCAGTTGCTTCCTCCCTACTCCATGGGACGTCTCGCACATATGTCAACTGATGAGCCTATACAGGCACCCGGACATCCTGTATCAACCCAAATGGTCATGTCCCGTGAGCATGCATCTAATCGTTTACTAGTCGGAGGTAGACGAACCCCCTCCCCCCCCCCTCACTAAATACGGATAAGGTCGGATAACTCCTTGTTGGTGGGGCAATTTCATTGCAAAGCAGTGTATATTGTATACATTTCAGAACAAAACATAAAAGAATGATTTTCTTTAAAAAAAAAACCCATCTCTTATGGTTGATTTGAACCTGAATTACACGATTACAATTTTTTTTCGTAATAATGTAGAAGACATCGAGTCCTGTAATAAATAAATGATTGACATCTATATATATAAAAATGAATTGCTGTTCGTTAGTCTCGCTAAAACTCAAAAACGGCTTGACCGATTTGAATATTTTTTTTTGTTTTTGTTTCCTGTAATACAGGGGTGGTTTAAAACAAATAAGAATAAGGAAAAAAACCAACCCCTAATGGGGGGAAAGGTGGATTGAAAATTTGTTAACACATTTACTGGTGTGGCACTACATAATTAACCATATTAACCTCTTTTAGGGAGGGGGGTAACGAATTGTAGAGTGTGCTATTCATGTAGCGTGATATCTCCATCATGACCTACCTAAAACCAGGGTCCATCGGAATTACCATGAAAAATTTCATCAAGATTGGTCTAGCCATTTTGAGATGCATAGCGATCAGATAGGTCCATGTGTGTTTCTTTCTTATAAGTATAAATCTACTAGTTGTTACCCGCGGCTTCGCCCGCCCGCGCCATCTGTTGAGGGGAATTACAAAGCAAAAGCAGATAATTTTAAATGAAAACCCCAGAAAGTGGGGAAGGGGGGGGGCGTAGGGGGCTGATTTTTGACGATAGAGCAGGTCCTTTATTGATAAGCCTGCCCTGAAAATTTCAAGTCGCTAGCTCAAACCGTCTAGGAGGAGATAGAATTACAAATAAATAAATAAATAAATACACGCAAGAGTTTTAGTATATAGATAGTTTAATTCCAATCTTGATGAAATTTGCAAATTTGATCTTCAAAGCAAGAAGAAGGTCACTGTCTACATGAGATTTCGAAAAAATAATATTTATCGATAATAATTCATGGATTTAAATTCAAATTATGGACCAAAATTATATATCTCCTGAGGAACAATGCAAGATAAAATTTGTGCAACAATAACCTGCTCTGTTGGTTTCAACAGTAGTGATAGCAATACAGCAATTCTAAAAACGATATGGCATTACATACAAAAATTGGAGAAGATATACGAGATTCAGCCAATCAAATAGTTATGTATGTAAGACAT
>JAHWFO010092203.1:1354876-1375628 GCA_023313115.1 Rhysida immarginata
GTTTTACTCTTATCAAAATCCAGTGTTTTGCTAAAATAGGCGAAAGAAAATGGTATAGGAAAATTTGGAATCTATACCAAAGTGTTTGGAAGCTAATTTGAAGTAACTTTTATTCACAAAATTTCTATCGGAAGTAGCCATTTTAGACAGTTGTTTAATTTTTTTCTGTATTTGGACCAGACAAGGCCACCTATAGACAAGGCTTGCTCACTCAGACAAAATGGCGGCAATAGAAGGCTGGCAGATGATATAGCTAAGATGGATTTTTTTTAAATGCTGAGCAAGCACAATGTAAAAGTGCACAATATGATTTTTTATTCACAATAGTCTTCACATTAAAAAATTCCAATCGTCTATAATTATTTAAATTATAGCAATACAAAATAATTCTCTTTCAAAAACTCAGTTTAGCTTAATAAATCTAAAATACATTATTATAATATTTTAATGTGATAAATATTGCAGCTAAAACAGTAAAAGCTATACGGGCATTTGAAACATCTGAACAACGGGTGTTTCGAATAGAGCAAGAGCTTCTACGTCAAGAGCAAGAAAAACTTGAGACTAAAGTATCTGGTGAGGCAAGTTCAAGAAGAGTTTAGATAAAGTCCCGGTATATCACCTATAATTCCTGTTTTTCGTATTTTTGGTATTTTTCGTAGAATGGATAGTCCCTTTGCTCTCTGTTGTATTGATTGAGTTATTCTTTAACCAATAGGGAGTTATAATATAATTTTTGAGATTGTTCTGTTTACCTACAAGTGTAATTATCCCGAGCAACGCCGGGTACTTCTGCTAGTTTCTTTATAAATTTCTTGGATTTTGTTTATTTGATACTCAGCATTTTCCCACATAAACCAATAATGGCTTCAGAACTTGTATTTTTAAATTTAAAATAAATAAATAAATAAATAAAACTTTAATAATAATATATCTAAAAATAATAAATAATTTTCAAAGAAAATAAAACACATAATAATCAAATTTATTTAAGCAATCAATTTTAACAATTTTCTGGGAAAAAGTTTTTTTTTTCTTTCCCAAAAATATTCTGTTTTGGTTGACACAATCAATAATATTGTACACAGCCAATTTTTTTGAATAATTCTTTAAAACCAAGACAAAATTTTTAATATTAATAGCTCAGGACACTAAACGAAAACCTAAAATCTAGGGTCAACCATCTGACGGGAAAGCCAACAAACTATTATTTTTTTTGGACCCTTTTCCACCAAGCGATTCGGCAGGCTTTCTTAATCTTATAGGCTTTGGATATATTTAATTTATTGGAAAGGTTGTCCATTTTTCTTTAAAGTCTTAACCCAATTCTAGTTTTAGGCTGCATGGCTACAAAACAAGGTTGGTGTACAATGAGAGCCAAAAGGGCCAAGATTGGCTTTTCCGCACGAGCTTCATTTTAAAAATATACAGTATTTCTATCGTCTCGCTTTTTTTTTTTTTTTTTTTTTTTTTTTTTTTTTTTTTTTTTTTTTAAATATTAATCTTAGATAAACATAAAAAACGAGAACATTTTCTTTAACTATTAAAAAATAAAAATAATATTCAGCCGAAATAAATTATTTATTTTAAATCATCAAATTATTAGTCTCAAACAGCTTATTCGATTATTTGTATGTTTAATCTTCGAGCATAAAACTCTTCTATTTTTATGCTCGAAGGATCTCAATATATCTCGTATGGTTTTATTTTATAAATTTTAACTTTATTTATTTATTTATTTAAAGATAAAAAGACGGAAAAAAAAAAAAAAAATGAAGCGGAATACAGACATCGCGTGATGGGAGCGTTTTAAAAAGCGAGTTAGCGCTCGACTTGGTTTTCCTTCGATTTTCGACTTCTGTCAACTGGTTGCGAACGATAACATGGCGACAGCTGTATCTTGTGCTTCCCGTTTCGCCGTCTTAAAAATCGAAGACGATGAAGATGACGTGCCGGTGGAAAGAAAACAAAAAGCAATGCCTTCCAAAACGAACGATTGTCAATCGCTTAACAAAAAGAAGCCTAAGAAAAAGAAAACTAGCGACGAAAAAGACAATCCTCCTCCTCCTCCTGCTGCTGAAGTAAGTTCAAAATGGGATGTTCCTAGACTGGATGCAATTTAAAAAAAAAAAAAAAAACTCGTAAATATTTTCTATTTTTGATTTATCGAACCAACTAAAAAAATTACTATTAAAAAAAAAAAAAAAAAAAAGAGGGCATCGCTCGCTAAAGGTCTTTTGAATGATGATTGAATGTGTGTTTTTCTACGTCCAGTGTTTAGCTTTCAGTTCTGCTAATAAAGCCAAAAAGAAGCAAGAAACTAGTCACAAGGGTAAAAAACAAGTGAGTCAAGACCAGTGGGAAGAATGGATTAAGAAAGATAACGAGGTAATGATGGTTGTTGTTTACACTGGTTAAAAATAAAAAAAATTGAAGGTGAAAATACGATGAAAATGAAAATAAAGATAAAAATAAGTTAAATAAATAAATAAAAAAAAAGCATGTAGGTCCCCCCTTGATTACATAAAGGAATTGTTTATAGTTTGTGACGGACGCATACGAACAGGATCTCCAGCAGGCGATCTTGCTCAGCAAACTGGACTATGAAGAAAAAAAACAGGTAAACATTTGTTTTGGAAAAAAAAAATGAATAACTGTCTCCTTAACTTAAAAGTACTCATTTTTATCCATCATTTGAAATGGAGAAGTAATTCTCTTTAAAATAGACTAAATTATGCCTAATTAACATTTAAATGATTATTACCCAAATAGCTTAGTAATAGTACGGTAAAACCATGTTAATTCAAATCTCAAAAAAGCTTAGTCCGTGTGGACTTATTATTATATACAAAGAGTGTCTCAAATCTTTGGGTAAGATGATAGAGAACTGTAAACCGAGAGTATAGTAAAACCTGTCTATAACGACCACACACGGAACCCAGCAAAAGTGGTCGCTAAGCTCGGATGGCCGCTATACAGGGTGTATCAGGTTCGATGGTCATAAAGTACCTAACGTTGTTCTCTGCAAAATTCTAAGCATAATTTTCCTTATCCATTTTTCAAAATTCTCGAAAAAAATGCTTGAAATCGTATCCAAAGTTGGCTATTATTACGTAATTCTAAGCCTTCTGACGTCAGCATATATATCAGCATTGAGTCAGTTTAGCAGCTGTGATGATTTTTAGCTATGAATTTTCATTAATTTAAAATGTCAATTCATTTATAGCTCATTAAAGTAGAGCAACTCTTGTGTATTTTCGAAGTAAGCGAGTCTATTGACTCTATCTCCTACCCTTTTATGAATGAACTTGCCTTCAGCAGGGACAGTAAATGGCATAGATAGATTACGTCAGAAGGCTTAGAATTACGTTATAATAGCCAAACTTTGGATAACGATTTCAAGCATTTTTTTTTTGAGAATTTTGAAAAATGGATAAGGAAAATTATGCTTAGAATTTTGCAGAGAACAACGCTAGGTACTTTATGACCATCGAACCTGATACACCCTGTATACAGGTTCAGTCAAAAAAATTACAAATCGACAAATTTGATTAAAACCAGGTATGTTCATTTCTTTATGCGAGCACGAGTCAAATGAAAGTGAGCCAATGCGAATATATAACAAACGGAGTATTTTATTTAAAAGTACAGTAGAAGCTTGATTATCCGTCGGGGTGGGGGATAATGACTGACAGGGTTGCCAGATTGGGCGATAAATCGCAAATTGGGCTACTTTTTTGTTCAAATTGCGACTAAAATTTCAAATTTACGATTGCAACTGAATTGGGCTACTGGTTATTGCATGTGACGATTTTTGGGCAATTTTTTTTATTGCGAATTTTGTGACGATTTTTGGCGAAATTATTGTCCAATAAAAAAAAAAACTGGTTTTAGACAGTTATTAAAATGAGGACGAGACGAGAAGACCAATGGAAGACCAGAGGAGGCATTAGGTCATATCGTTGTTCTTTTACTGGATACAGTAGCCAATCCGGTTTCGAAATTTGGCGCTGTCCTCCCATTGGTGCTTTATACGCAATTGAGTATATAAAAGCAGATAAATAAGGTGCAGCAGCATCAGTAATTGATTGACAAGGACTCCAGCAGGACCAGTAGCCTAAATATTTTAGAAGATTTCACAATTGTAAGTAGACTTCACAGTTTTTAGGTTTATTTTCTTATTGTTTTTCATTTCGATAGCTTAAAAGCTAGCACATAATTATATTTTATTTACTTTTATAATGTGAATGGAGTGGAGTGGAAGTGGATATTTTAATCAAATATTGTTGGTGCTTCTTACAGTATAATGGGTAAATGGGCGAAATATAAAAAAAAATCAACCAAATTATTTGTTGATCACTATAAATGTTTGTGGTTGGAAGCTTACATCATAGTTAGAATGTAGATTTGCAGGGTTCCCCATTCTGGAAAGTCAGGGAAATGAAGTGTGGCCAGGGAAGAAGGGCTATTTTCATGCATTGGGAGATTTTGGGCTACTTTAGTTCCCCGATCGGGCGAGCCACTAGTGTTTGAACCTGGCAACCCTGATTACTGATACAGAAAAAGACTGATAATAAAATGGGATTCAGAAAAACCAGAACGTATTTATTATACACAAAATTTCAATTACATTACAGGTATTGTACGTACTGTGTACAAGCTTTTGCCAAGATCTAAAACTACAAGCTTTCGCTTTTCTGCCATGGCAATTCACGTGGGTTTCTTGACAAAAAAATGCACGATATGTAAAGGTGAAAGGATCGCCATCTGGTGACAATAAGCATAATGATGGCAGCGAACCACTGACTGTTAACAGAAGGTGACAAACAATAGGGTGACAGATAATCAAGCTTCTACTGTAGTCTCCATGAGCATTTAGACATTTGTCCCACTGACTAACGAGTCGCGCGATTCCCTTCTCATAAAACTCCTTGGGTTGCTGCTTCAAAATGACTGTAACTGACTCCTTCACGTCATCGTCTGACACGGATATGGTTCCCTTGAGCTGTTTTTTTCAATTGCCCGAAAATGCGGAAATCGGAAGGCGAGAGGTCAGGGCTGTATGTTGGATGTTGCAGCGTTTCTCACTTGAACCTTTCCAGATTTCTCCGTCTTCTGGCTGTCATTCAAAATCTTGGGCATCCATTGAGCACACAAAAGCCGATAACCGAGATGGTCATGTATTATGGTGTGAACCGAACTGTAACTGATGTTCACATGCTCTGCCAATTCATCGATGCTTATCCTCCGTTCTCGTCTAATCAGCTCATCACTCTGTGCAATTGTGTTAGGGGTGATTGCACGGTGGCTTCGGCCCGGTCTTGGATTGTCTTTGTCTTTCACGTCCTTCTTTGAACCGTTTGCTCCAACGCTTCACAGTGGCCAATGAAATGCAATGTTCGCAGTACACGGCAGCCATATGGCGACTAATTTCGTGTTGGGAAACTCCTTCAGCTGTCAGAAACCTGACCACACCACGCCTGTCCATTATGTCATGCAACCGTGTTCAACCCAGTGTATAAGAGCATTAAACAAATTTTATCCTCGCTAACGAACCATTTTTGCACGGGATGTGTTGGCTCACTTTCATTTGACTCACCCTCGTAAAAGAATCTAAGTTAGTTTGTTTGCACTTTCTTGTCTTTCTAACGAAAATTAAATCTTCAAAATGCTTTTCGGGCACATCCATGCCGTTTCCATAAAGTGCGACCAGTCGCCAGGAGGTCACGTGGTACGGTTGAACAATTTCCGAGGGGACAGTCCTATGAGTTTGTGCTTTTAGACAGCTTTGATGATGATTATTCAAAACTGAACTACATCAATAGAACTCTGCGACTACAATTACGATTAAAAAAACATTTGATCATCCAGACAGCTAAAATTTGTCTGCCATTTTGATTCCTGACTAGTTAGAGCCCGGCTTTGAAGTCCTATCTCCTTGTGTGCGGCCGGTCACACACAATAAGTGAAGCAGTTATTATGTTTAGACAAGATTTTTCGCAACCATGCTATTTTTAGACATAGTAAACTGTATCAGTGGGCTAAAGGAACCAGTGGTTGCATTTTTGTATCTCTTCCCTCTGACTGCTTGATTACAGAAAAAACTGTAGTGATACTTAGTTGAGCACCTGATTGGTTGATTACAGATGAAAGTGTAGTGATGTCGTTTGGCAGTTAAGTGATGCGTAAGTGGACATTATAGACCGTGTTTTTAGTATGGATTTAGATATGTAGGAGATCGAAAATACCGGTCGCTGGTCCCGTTAGACAGGTGGTCATTATATACAGGTTGTTGTTAGCACAGGTTTTACTGTATTTTGAGAAAGGGAACCAATGGCTGGAAATGCACATTTCAGGTGCCTCAAGATCTTGAACGAGATACATGTGAGGAAACGTAAGCTGCTTTCCTTTTCAGAGTGAACTTTTTTGTATTTGTAGGAACTACTTACAGCTTGGAGCAAGAGTTCAAAGTGACAACCACCAGTCTTGATACGTGCATTACGACAGCACATGAAATTTTGTCAAATTTTTTCAATGGAGTAACTCTGGTGCCTGTTGTACAAGATGATGGCCAACAGGGTTCTACACTGGCAAGCAGTACCGCATCAAATTCTACGGGGATTTCATATACCAACAATTTGATGGGGAACCCTATAAGAGAAAATCCAGAAAATCTAGCGATTGCATTCAGTCCTGTGATTAGGGAATCTGGTGCTCACGGATTTCAGTATCAAAGTGAGCAGGCACGCCATCAAGTTGCAGCCAAATCTTCTCACGGACGAGATCTTGTAGCACTTGAAATATGCATTTCCGACCATTGTTCACTATCTCAAATTACTCGTTTTTGGTACTCTTTCATCTGTAAAAGTTTTGAGACACCATGCATAGGGTAAAACTCGTTAGTACGTGACTGATTGTCCCCAGGGTCATCTTTAAAGCCAAATGGCCTCTCACTAGGGTAATCTACTCTCGTCTGGTCAAATGCACACAGCAACATACATTCACTTCACATGACAATGCAAATTTTACAGAATAGCATTGATTTGACGTCTTTACATTACAGGGTTCTCCACAGGCCCGAGCGCCCAGCCGAATTCATGAAAACCTGAATAACACTACATAACGTTATTTTAATTTTTATCTGCCCGGCTATTTTTATCTTTCCATCCACCTGATAAAATTTTCTGGGGAGAACATTGCATATAATATAGTGGAGCCAAATCCTTGGTTGGGCAAAAGCTCCAAAGGCTCTTGCCAGAATCTAAATAAAATTGATTGGTGTTACCACCTAGTTTTGGTTGATTTTGGGGAATTTTTCCTTCTCTTTTCTACTTTGTAATTATAATCACCAAATTTATTTAAGCGTTTGTCATAGCGTAAAATGAGGTTTCCATTCACTGGTTATAGAAAGTGGCGTCCTGCTCATTAAGGTCATTTCAGTACTTTACCTTTCTCTCTGTCATTACTGGAAACTCGTCTGCCCCGTAATGTTTCTTCGTTTTGCCAAACACATGAAAGTCCGAAGGTGCACGGTCTGAGTTGTACAGTGGATGGGGAGCATATTGCTTGTACCAGGTGTTCTGTACGAGGTCCGTTGTGGGGCAGATGACATGAGACCTAGCAGTATCGTGCAACATCTCCAATCCTCGTGTTTGTCAAATTGAAAAAAACATCTACGGGACTGACAATTTTCCAGTGATGACGACGTGAAAGACGAAGTGGTGAAATGGCTAAATGAACAAGACATCGCTTTCTAATATCGGGAAATGGAAAAGCTACGAAAAATGCTTGAATAACCTTGTATTTAAATTGCAGATTTTCATTTATTTTTGTTCTAAATAGAAAACAAATGTAATGAAACAATAAATCTGATTATTTTATGTGAATGACAGAATTAGTATTTTTGTCAGTTTGTGTAATTTATTTTCTGCCAGCAGTTATTGGTAGAAGCTTATAACAGATCTGAATCAGAAATGAAGTAAAAAATTAAGAAAAAGTTGTTTACGAATGTTAAAGAAGCAAATCATTGCAGATCATTTCATATAAACTTATACTTTGTATCAACGGAAAAAGCGTTAGCATAAAAAATCATAATTTGCAGCTAATAAGAATTTAATTCTTCACATGGGAGGCTCTTAAATTTGTGAATAACCCGTAAGCAGATGTCATAGAATAGACACCACGTGAATGAATGAAAATCATTAGTGGACGAGAAATAATGAAAGTTGTTTCAGCCTTTTGTATATCTGCATGTTATTTATTGCAATTTGGTACATAAAAAAAGAATTAAACAAGAGCCAAGAAATTCTCTGAACATTTAAAAAATATTTCCAATGCTCAAGTTTTCCTTATCAAGATTTATTAAAGTTCTCCTTAAATTCTCAAAATAATCAATGGAAACTTCATTTGTACATAGAAGCAGCTGCTGAAAGATAAGTTTTTATAATGTATAAATGAAAATTTTTCCTGTTTATATTAAAATTGCAGTGTCAGGAAGGACGAGAGTTGTCGTCACCATGTTTATTATTAGAGATACTATACCTTCTATGGGTTTGACTTGGGGCAAGTATAGGAATCTGTATCTCGTGTAGCCTTCATAGGCAACAATAATTGCTGCTGCACGAGCCGGCATAGAATGGACCAGACTTCAGATATATGTATGGATGGATATGTTAGTCCGTATGGTTTCCAGATACAGTATTACCAAAGTTCTTCTTTTCACCACCAACTATAGGTGGTTCAAAGTGTGCCACTCATTCTTAGATCAGAGGTGTTCAATAGGCAAATGATCTGATGAACAGAAACGTGGTGATCATCTAGGAATTGTTGAATGATTCCTGCCATGTGCAGTTGTGCATTGTCATATTGATAATTGGCCTTGGAGAGGCCTTGGCGATAAGAGAGCAAGAGACTCCAACACCTTATGTAACCTTGACTTGTCAGTGAACCCAGAATGCATAACTGGTGCGAGCGTTAGATGCTAGGCCTATAGGATTCTATCAGTCTATCATTGTGACTATCAGACGTGGATGTGGTTATTAAGGAGTGTAGACAGAATCAGGATTTATTGGAGAAAGCAATGTCATGCCATTTGTCTTTCCAGGAGACATTCCATGCACTATTGCAGCCACAGAAGCATGTGATGTGCATTACCGGTAACCAGAAATTCCGTGATGCTACAGAGATGTTAAATGGTACATGTTGCTGTGCAGTGGACCCTAATTCTTGTGGTTATAATGTGGCTGTACGATCTAGACTCATTCAGTGGTGTGACACTGCCATTGAGATTTTTCGTTTTTGGTCATTTGGTCCCTCCTTGACCCATTGATTCCATATTTGCATCACAGCAGACACATTTTATCCAACACTAGCACCGGTTTTTCAGAAGGATAAACCACAATCTCGATATGCCACAGTGATCAAAGTTGGAAGACCATGTTAGCATATTGAAGCTTTCTGAGAACATTTCCAAAAACTAGTTGTCCATTCTTTCCTCTTAAGGCTCAAACACATCTGCACGAAAACTGCGCGCACAGATTTCATCCGACAAAAAATGCACACGACGCGTGCGACAAGACTAGACACTTGCGCGGAATTCATCCAATTGAACGTGCTTATAACACAGAAAGCGATCTACTTTTCTGTGGAAAAAATGGGTTCCAATGCTTTGAAGAGGCGAGAATTGCTTTTAAAGCAGCAGAGAATGTTGTTATTATTAATATTTATGCAATTCTATAATTAACTCTTCGTTGAAAGTTCTTATTTCATGTTCAGCTCTCGCTTCGACTGAACTGGCCTCCATTTTTTAATTTATCGAAACTCGAAAGCAAATGATGATGTAGCAGAAGCGAGCACTGTGATTGGTGGTTCATTTGTTTCGTGCGGAAGAAAGTCGGACGAGCTCAAAGTCGCGCATATCATTCGGATGAGTCGTCCGACTAGTTCGTAAAAGATAAGTTGTCGCTTGAGTCGCGCACGACAACTTGTCACATGAAATCCGTGTAGATGTGTTTGAGCCTTTAGACTGTTTTCAGTAGAGCACAATATTTGCATATATGTTGCTAATCATTTGTATGTCATGTTTTTCACTTTATGCAAATTTTGAGTTGATTGAACGCCTCCTTCCTGGTGTTGCAAATTATAAATTGAACTTGAATGTGTGAACATTCTTGAAATCAACAGGTGTTACTATTTTTCTATTGATAATATGAATTATAAAATGCCTTTAAACTTATGCACATGGATTCTGTACGTTTGAGGCCTCTTTATAACAAACAACTCTAGCTTGTGACATTACCGGTATATTAATTTAAATGTAACCAATATACAGTCATGGCACATTATTATGACAACCTCCTCCTTTGCTGTCAGCATGTAGCCAATAAAAAAAAAAAAAAAAAAAAGTGATGTGATGTAAGCTCGCTTGGTGGATATCTATATTCTGTTCAGGTATTAGTCATTGTTATCATGGGTAAAACGATCGATTTATTGTAAATGTGTATCGGAAGCATTGGGTTTTGTGCCAAAGGTGATAGCATTTCCAAAATTTCCATGTGCTGCTATGGTTGAAGCTTACTGATATTGCAAATAAACAACATGGAAATGTAGAGCACCACGTGTTGTTGACTTGAGAGGTGAACATTAACTGTGAAGATGTGCGTAGGCCGATCGACATGCAGCAGTTGAGCAACTCTGTCCAAATGAACCCAGGGGGTTGCTAGAGATGTGTTAAAAAAGGACAGTACAACAAACCCTGTTGTAATGGGGTACCGAAGTAGACGGATGATGGCTATGCCCTTGCTGACAAAGCTTAATCGGCAGAAACTGCTACAGTTTGCATTGCAGTACAGGAATTGGGTTTCTCGTGGATGGCAAAAGGTACCCCTCTCTGATCACGTTCTGTGCAGTATGGGTCTCGTAACTGGTGTTGACATGTGACTTAACACTCCAAGGTACCAAGAGATTTAGGAGCGCTAGCAGTTTTTTTTGGCAATGCACCCTACTGATTCCTCCAGCAAGACAATGCTCCATTTCTGCTCCGAGTAGATGGATGTTGTCATACTTGGCGGGAAAACTAAAGAGTCGCCATGCAACCATTGTTGGTAGGACACAAGCTGGAGGGTACCGTGTTACGGTCTAGAATATATTTTCTTGGCATTGTTTGGGTCCAATGATACCCATGAAAGGCACTCGCACCTGATTTGGTTATTTATATTTCATTGGGATTATATATGCGAATACAGTTGACTGTCTTTCCTAGGGACATGGGTTATTCTCACAGGTATGCAAGATATCATATGGCCAGATTGTCTGCGAATAGTTGGAGGTGTACAACCAAGGGTGCTAAATTCCCTGAAGACTTAATTCTCCAGACATACATCCATACGAGTACCTTTGGATCTAACCATGTTTGCTCCATGGATCCCCCCACCATGCATCCTCCAGGTACTAGAGACACCTTCAGCATGTTATTCTCTCCCACACTATCTAGCTGCACATGATGGTTATTTTGAGTAGCTGGTGGTCATAATAATGTGGCTCAATGTATAAAAGACTTGTAGTGGACATTTGATCAGACTTGAGCTTCACAAGCAATATTGCAATAACGCTTAGGCAGAACCACTATATCAGAAATGTGTCTGAAATTTGAAATCTTAATTTTGTAATTGAAAATTGGTCATCATTTATTCAAAGTGTAATAAGAATTTGAATTAACTAGGTTTCACTGTATTAAATTCTTTTGCTGTAAAGTTAACGTCTTCTTAAATTGTTTTAGTTTTATGACACTGTGAAAGAGACAGATCAAAGCAAAGGATCTAAAAACAACAAAAAATCAAACAAGAAGAAAGACAAGCCTACTACGTTAAGTTTAGATCAATTTAATAGTTTGCACTCAACCGATACAGAGAGTCGTACAAAAGATAGTAAAATAGGTTAGTTCAAGTGTTTTATATTTGTTTTTATTACTTAGGTCCAATCTTTGAAGTCAAACTTCATTTGAAAAATTTTGGTATGACCATTAAGTTATGAACACGGGAAAGCCAAAAAATAGTAGTTATTTGCCGATTTTATTAGGCGTGCAATTTATTTCTATCAGATATTTTTGAGTTTAACTTTATTTAAGAACTCAGAATATCTATTGGAAAAAAATTTCAGTCAGTTCACCACAATTGCCCATCATTCAGGCAACATTTGTGGCCGAAGAACAATTCACTTTTCGACTCGGAAGTTGTTGATCCAATTTTGTACTTTTTCATTTTGATGATGGGTACTGGCAACATGATTATGCATCGACTGGAAAGAGTGATAGTCTGAAGAAGTAATGCCCGGAAAGTACGTCGGATAGGGTAGAACTTACCACTGATGTTCATTAAAAACTTCCTTCATTACTTGAGCAACATGAGGGCGAGTGTTATCATACAATAGAACTTTGATGGTGACTCAATGGCAGTTTTTGCTGTGCATAGTGATCCATCAGGAGAAATTTGTGGTATAGCACCCAGTTCCGATTCCATTAGATGCACAGCATAATTTTCTTTCTGTAAATGTTGCATCTTTGTTGCAAGGATAGTGGTTTGATTGGCTGACAGATGATTTTTTGCATTTTGGGTTATTGTACCAAACCCATTTTCGTAACTTGATAACGATGTTGTACAGAAAAGATTCTTTGCCAGGAGATCAATGAAGATTTGTACCACTGCTTGTTTTCCATCATTTTGTGAGGCAGATATTTCCTTCTTTCTGTATTTTACCAACTAGTGCAACTGATGCCTGATGGCTTGGCCAGTTACTCCGAACCTTTTTGCAAGTTCCCTTTGAGATTGTGTCTCGTCTTTGGAGAAGACTCTTTTAAGATTTGCATCTGAAAACTTCTTTAGCTGGCCTGGATTCTCCTCGTGGTTTCAAGTCGAAATTGTTGGTTCTGAACTGTTTAAACCAATGTTGATGTGTTCTTTCAATTGCAGTAGGCGGTTTCACGCTTTGAAAAAAACGGTTTAAAAACCGTTTATTTCAGAAAAAAAAACTGTTTATGTTTAAACGATCGAGAAAAAAACGGAAAAAACGAAAACTACACCAACCCCGTTTTTTCCGTTCGTTTCTTTCATTTTTTTTTGCAACATCTCATTTTTTTGAGAAAAAAAAACATGGCTGACCACGCTTCATCGAACCAGCTCCCTCTGCATCAAATTTCTGAAAAGAAATAAACCATTTAAAATTGTAAAGCTTAAACCATTTGTTCACGGTTTTACGCACTTAAACGGTTTATTTTTAAACCATTTTTTCAATCCGTTTCAAAGCATGAAACCGGCTATTGATCTCTCCGTACGTTTTTGCACAGGGTCTCGGGATGTTTGAGCAATTGAAATCTTCCAGTGAAAATAATGACATATGCAGTGTCGAATGTGCATCTTATTGGCCTCCATTTCTGACCAACATAACTGGTGAAGTAATGAACAAATATTTTTGAAATTATGTACAAATAAAGACCAGATGGTCGCCTACCCTCTGCATAAAAATGGTTAAAGCGTAATAGCCGATTTATGAATTATGCTTCTCAAAGCTAACCAACGGAATTAAGTTGCATACCCAATGTAATTAGGATTTGAAATGCTGTTTTTGTTTTAGTGATGTAAATTCAATGCCTGCAAAAGATTAGTTTTTGTTTCTGTTTTGAAATTAGAGATCTTGAGTGACCTATTCATCCAATTATGATACTGACACATTAAATAGGGACCTGGATTTTAGGGCAATTGTGTCCTGGTCATTTGCATCTGGGACGTTTATTTCGTGGTTTGTCCCCCTAATTTTTACTGTCCCTTTTAGATCCTTAGAAACTAATTTAAAGTTTGTGTTTACACTGGAACATTGTGTATTCTAGTTAATTGAAGGAATATTATTTTCCACACAACAAATTGAAAGTTCAAAATCATTCCAGCTTGAGGAAAAAGTTACGTGTTAAAAAGCTAATGAAAAGGTGATTCCAAGTTGAAATATAGTAAATTAGCTAGAAACTGTGGACAAGATGATATGCTAACAAAGACAAAGTAAACCACTATTCGCAAGGAAGTAGTTTAATAACATTAACGAAGAATACAATATAAAAGAGCAATAATAACACAAACATGTTATGCACATTTCGAGAGCCAAGCACTCTTCTTCAGCCTGTGCAGATAGGAAAAATTCTGTTCCCCGCTACAAACTGTACATGGTATTTCATTCTTGACCTACCTTTCTGGATCAATCGGGTAAGAGAAGCTTTTTTATCCTTTATAGGTTAGGTTAGGTTAAACCTATGTTGACCTATGTTTTGCTCTTATAAAGGATTAAAAAAGCTTCTCTTACCCGATTGGTTATGTTAGTATATATATGGGGATCTTGCCCAAACCTTTCTAACTTCGGTTCCAGTCTGTACAGGCTGAAGAAGAGTGCTTGGCTCTCGAAATATACATAAGATGTTTGTGTTATTATTGCTCTTTTACATTGTATTGTTAGTTAATGTTATTAAATTATTTCCTTGTGGAACAGTGGTTTTCTTTGTCTTTGTCCGCATATTCACCGTGTCGACTGATATTCAGTTTTGTGTTGAAATCAACTGAAAATGCGATTCAGAGTTGAATTTGCCTTATTGGCTGATGTTCAGTTTTGTGTTGAAATTAACCGAAAACACGATTCCGAGTTGAATTCACCTTATTGACTGATGTGCAGTTTTTTGTTGAAAAACGACCAAAAGCTAGGTTGAGATTTGCAGGCAACCGATGAATATGGAGAAATGTTCCGGAATGCAACTGTTTTCACTGAAACTCCAAACCATTGTTGTATACGAAGACTCATTGTTGGTGTAAAATCGAAAAAAATATCAGTCCACTGTTTACTAAGCTTTTCATGTTGCCTGAGAAAGAGTGCAGTCGACACTCGAAAAGCTTAGTTAATGGATGATAATTTTTTGATTATACAATGATGGTATAAAGTTTCAATGAAAATAGCTGGATTCCGGAACATTTTCCCATATTTGTCAACTGTCTGAGAGTCTCTGCTTAGGGCTTAATTTGAACTTTCATTTTAAATTATTTCAGTTTGTTGTGTGGAAAATAATATTCCTTCAATTTAAAAGTTTCTGTTGGGAAGTAGAAACCTACGGGAAACTGTGGTTTGGTATCTGAATACAGTTTCTGAAAGGATTAAACGATATTTGGACACTGGGGTACACTGAACGTTTTATGTGGGTTTTATATAAAGCTTAGATTTCCTAAATCGTATAATTTTTTATTTTAATTGTTGTTTCTTTTTGAATGGAATGATTTGACCCTGGCATTGTTAATCATTGCAGAATCTCCCAAATCCAAATCCGAACCGTGCATCACAGACCAACACTTTTTTGAAGATGTTGCAGCTGATGCAGAAAAAATCCTGCACAAGGAGCACCAGACAGAGTCGTTAAAAAAACTCGAGGTTTATAAATTGATATTGGAATTACCTCACTTATATCCGAAATGTTTGGCATTGTGCTGTTTTCATGAATTTTTTGTTTGTCCTTTCAGCCATTTATAGGGCAACAAGTTAGAACCTTACACTTTCAAGATGAAATAGAAAAACGAGATAAAGAAATAGAAAGGCTAACCTCAGAGGTCGATGCACTTAAAGTAAGGCAATTGTTCCAAATAAAAATAATGTTTGATTGTTATAATCTTTTATAATGCTAATGGTTTTTATAAGGCCGTTGTTCCAAAATTTGATATAAACATTTTCATTCTAATTAAACTGAGTGGCCAAAAGTCACGGGAAGGGTTGTCTCATTTGAAGATGTGCCGTGTATGACTCCCGAATGTTGCAGCCAGATGCGGCATATGGATCTAGTGTAGACACGATATCCAAGTAGTGTGTTACAGACAGGTGTGTAGTGAACATGGCAGCATGTCGTGAGTTAACCAACTTTTAACGTGGGATGATAATCGGTGCAAGACGCATGGTCATAGTATATTGGAGATTACACAAGAATTCGGGTTTCCGATGTCAACAGAGTCTGGGGTGGATCATCAATATCGCCACACATATAAACCGCCGCACAGGACGACCACAAGTGTTTAACCAATGATTGACTTGTCCCTTTGCTGACACCTCGACACAAAGCTCAGCGACTGGCATGGGCCCACAAACATCGTCGTTCGACCTGGAACAGTGGTGGCATATAGGGAGTGCAAGTGTGACTTCAATCCTGGGTGCTCTTCAGTGACTCGAATTGTTTCCAAACAAGTCTTCTCGCTTTGGGATTTAACATTGGTTCCAACGTAGAGATGGAATAAAATCGCTTTGTGTAAACCCAGTGTGAAATATGAGATGTGAAATTGTTGAGTTCCTTACTGCTCAAGAAGGAGCCAAAACAGCGATTTACACATCTATCGTTTTCCAAAAGAAAGAAAGAACTGCGAATGATGGGTCAATATCTCTTAGAATGATTCCAGCACCTTGAATAGTCCATGCCTTGGTGTGTTACTGCAGTTTTGAGGGTTTGCGGAGGAGCAACTCACTATTAACATCACATCCAGTGCCTTCTCATGACTTTGGTCACTCAGTTTATAAATACATCATTAATGAAAGTTATTTCTAGCTTGCTGACTAGATTATCTCTTCTGCCCAGCAAATAGGGCATGTATACTGTGTCTCATACCTTTAGGCCCAAGATTCTACATATTCTAAAACTGTAAAATGAGTATTTTGAGATGGGGAAACAATGTTCAGGTCCTTTACGCTAATCAGGCAGAACATAACGTCGTTGCCAAACCAATATCTGCTATGTGCAAAAAGTAAACTTTTAAGATATTGAAAAAAAAGTTCTCATGTAAGATTTTGTAAAAAGAAATTTCTCCTGAAAGTGGTCATGCTTTGTCGTATAGTGTTTATAAGCACTTAGCAGTTCTTTTATATGCAAGTTTGGTTACTGAACTCGTTGCAAGGGTCAAAATATTGAAATAGGCAATAGACGAAAAAAGTGCACATAGGCGATGTTGGTTTGACAACGACGATATCTACATTACCAAATCAGGAAGATATAACCTTTGTGTTTTCCATTATAATTTAATATCTAGCAAGAAATTAATTAACCCCCCCCCCCCCCACCAGGTATTGGAAAGTAGCAGAAGCCCCCTGTTCATCTATTTTTTACCCTTTTTATCCAAACCTTTTAACCACCATTTTTTTTATTATCAAAAAGTTGATATTTTCAAACGTAATATTTAGAAAAGAGCTTTTCTTTCGTTTCTCGTCATTTTTGACCGAATGACATATCACATGGTGCTATGTGACCACGTGATAACTACCCCCACAACTCTGACCCCATTGGGACAATTTGACCCAAACTTCATAGCTGGGTAGATCTGGTCTAAAGGAATCTGCATACAGGAATCTTGTTTGCTGTATGCATCCGAACCGACTTTCTTATCAAGTGCTTTGGATGACGTGACTGGAACCGCAGGAGGTACAACGAACAGCACCGAAGAAAACGTGGTTAAAGCAATTCTGATAAGAATTCATATTTATGCGAGGCACAAAAAGCAGTTTCTCCTTTAATATCTTTTAAGGGGTTTTCATCACCCCATTCCTTTATAAAGTAACGAAAGAAAGAAGCCACTTGGTTTTGCAATGGTCATCTGTCCCCTTCTTACATTCTACATTTTTTGACGTAGAAAGTTGAATTTCAGAATGTAGCTTACCATGGGCATGTCCTATTTCACTGTTTAGTTTCACCGTATCAGCATGGAACCACGAGTATCATGCTCGACACCTCTACCAATTGGCTATTGCAGACACAATACAACAAGACTGTCTCCAAGTGTCTCCTAAATACTGCAAAGCAGTCAAGATGGAAGACCCATTGATAGGGCTGGCATCTGGCTCACAGATTGGGAATTCTTCCCACCCAAACCATCAAGAGTGTGATACTCGTGGTTCCTGGTTCGAATCCACGTCGCAGAATTTTTCCTTCCGTTTTTTTTTTAAATAATATTTTATTTTATGTTTGGAGAAATAACTCCAGTTCTTATTTCTTAATGATCCAATTCATGCCAAGAAAACATTCCTCACACCATCACTCCACCTTCAGCACCTTGCAAAGTCCGCACCAGACGTCAGGGGTCCATGGCTTCATACTGTTTTTGCCATATTCTAAGCCTTCCATAAACATGATGCAGTAGGAGCCTCGATTCGTCTGACCAGGCAACCTTCCTCCAATCCTCAATGGTCCAATCCTTGTACTGCTGTGCCAGCATGGTACCCAAGATGGTCTTTGGCTTTAGTAGTAACCCATTCGAGCTAAGGTGCGACTAGTTGTCCGTTGTAATGAGCAGTAATTTGTGCGATTGTTGACTTTCTGGTTTCGCACACAAGTCTTGGCATTCTCCTGTGGCCTGTTTCATCAACAAGGGTTTACCGTCCATAGGAGTCACAATGGCTACATGTTTTTTGCTCCTTGACTCACTTTTGATAAACCCTTCTGTGGTATGTTCTGAAGAGTCGCCATTTCTAAAATTTTTTTGGGCGTGCTCATTTTTTTTATGAGGAAAGTGTATGAACCCTGTATTAACATTTTCAAACCGCAACATAAGCATGTAATATGAGATGCAATCAAAAAGTGCTGGGGCTGGTTCATTTAAAGAGAAAGTACTTTAAATTTCCACAGTATCCCCTTCAAAATAGTCCCCTTGCGAAACTATACAATAAGTCCAGCGTTCTTGCCACTTCAGGAATGTGTCCTGGAAGTCTTTTTGTTGAAACGAGTCAAGCACTTTCTGCGATTCGCACTGGATCTGCTCAGTTGTATCAAAACAGCGACCTTTCAACTGGATCTTCATTTTTGGAAAAAGGGCAAAGTCTGCAGGAGCAAAATCTGGCGAGTAGGGTGTGTGTGGATGCGAAATCATTTTTTTCGCAGGAAGCTCACGTTAAAGGGCGGTTCTCATTCAGCAAATTCGCATTGAATTTGCCATATCTGGCGCGATTTTGGTTGCCAGAGCCGTTTCACATTCAGTGAATTCGCAGTGGAAAGCGGGTTAGAGACAACAACAGCGCAGGTTTTCGAATTCCAACCATGTTGGAATTTTCAGAAATCGCTCCTAATGCACACCCAATCAGCTACGAGTGAGCATCTCTCCAGTTCCAGAATCCTTAGCAACTGTTTCTAACCCACTTCCGCCAGTCAAGTTGGCCATATTTAAATTCGCAGATAGCGTGTTTTCTGTGCATGTGTGCTTCGTTTTCTGTCATTTTTCCTAATAAAAAATATAATATATGCATGTACATGATGCCAAGAAAGCCATGTTATCACGATATATATACACGATGTCTAGAAAGCAACAGAGACTGGATGAAAGAACGACTCATCGAACATCCAATCAGAGTGGAGTTCGCCTAGCTGAGGGGGATGGGGAGGACGCAGGCTGAAAGCAGAGAATGAAGTTCACCTAGCTCCTCGCTTCGTTCCTGCTGAATGTGAAACAGCTCCACATTTTAACACGTGCAGCTTTGTGACGCTTAGAAAACGCTTCACTCCATAAAGTCGCTGAATGTGAACCGCCCTTAAGGAGAGCTCTGTGAGAGGGTGCTTTGTCATGGTAGAGCATCCATGGTAGAGGCTTCTGCTACTTTCTATACCCTCATTGGGGAGGATTAATTTGTTGTTATTGAAAAGTATTAGGTGTGCAACTTAATTCTGTAAATATTTTGATAGGAAAAATGGGTTTTGTACTAGAGTAAAATAATCGTGGGTGAACCTGCCGAACTACCCTCCTTGCAGCCCAAACGCAACATTACAGCAAGAATTTTCTGCTGTGCATCTGTAGGGATCAGAAGGGATGCTGCACCACGAGCTTCTCCCAAGAAGTAGACAGTTGTGGTAGACCATTGCACACAAACTGTGAAATCTGCAGTCGAGGCAAACTGCCACCAAGCAGTCTTGCTAGTACAACAAGACTCGTTCTCACGTTGCTCAAGTGGTGAGGGACATTGTAACATACTTAGGTGAGAAATCCTACCCAATATAGCCTTGATGAAAGACATGACTAGTATCACGAGTATAAAGAGAGAATAAAAAACAAAGGTCTAAAGTGATACTGGAAACAAAGTTTTTAATGCCTAACGCGTTTCCGGGGATGTTGTTTTTTTGGACTACCACTTGTTCCATTCAAGGCAGTATCATCTGGCTGTTACCCATCATCAAATTGATGAAGTGCAAAATTGGACCACTGACTTCATCGAATCGAAGAAAGAATTGTTCTTCTGCAGCGGAATCCAATGTTACCTGAACGACGGGCAGCCGACGGAAATTATTTCGAATAGACATGTAACACAATTAAATAAAGTTGGAAAAAAAATTGATAGAATTAAGTTGCACAGCCGATAGAATATCCAACAATTTTTATCTTTTGGATAGAACATGCTGATTAGGAAATGAACCCTTGAAATTTTTTATTTTATTTTATTGATTTACCTGTTCTTTTACGTTTCTTTAGAATGAACTATTGACGGTGAAAACGAGAAATAAAAAATTGTGCAACATATTAGCACAAGGCGAAAGTAAGAATAAATTTAGCATGGTAGTTGACGTAAAATGCCAGTGTATTATGTTTTATATTTTTAATCCTATTTTTTTGGTCCATTAGTGAGAGAAAAGGCGGAAATATTAATACAAGTGGAACATTTGAATAGAATCAAAGATGAGTTGACAGAACAGGTAAAAAAAAAATTAGAGTTATGCAGTAAT
>JAHWFO010092203.1:1376028-1396759 GCA_023313115.1 Rhysida immarginata
ATGGAATGTAATCACTATCCGAAGCCGATACAGATTCTGGTGTACATTCCGAAAACTGTTCTTTGTCATATGGCTCATTGTCTAATATTAATTCATCGATCTCTACAATTTTCTTTTCCGAAATCATGTCCACGACACGCATAAATAACTCTGCTAATTAATTCAACATTTGTTGAAATAATGTACGATGAAGAATTCATAGGCATATAATTTGCATCCTTTAACAATTTTTCGCGCACTTTTATAGCACTTGCAAGTACTGGAGGTGTACTGCGCTATCCAAGGCTGGAGGTAATGCCCGAAATGAGGTATTCTGTCACCCTTGACACTATGGATCGAGGAATTTCAAATGCCCGCACCACTTCAGAAAAGAATCATCATTCCACGTTCAAATTCTGATATTCTTGTCATGTAGACATAATCACATTACAAGACGTTTTAGATGGCTGCTAATATTCGAATTGACAGCACTGATGCTGCTCTTCCTATTTATATACCCTTCACCTGATAAGACTTGTGGGTAGAAAACTTAATGAAAACATTTGTCTGCCACTGTACAGTCGACAAGCACATACGTTACATTATACTCTGCAGATGGGTTATTGAGCCCCTGTTTCTGCACATAACGTCCAGACATATCAATCGTCTTTCAGATGGAGGTTGTTAGAGCAACTATGGTTCTTGGAGTGGTAATCGACCATGGTGGATGCCAATGCTAAAACTCTGTGGAAGAAGGGACATTTTTGGGGGTAAATTTGATAAAATAAAGATTATTTTAAAACGTGAGAATAAGTATTTTTAAATTTTGCTTTACTTTTCATTTTAAAGCAATATTGTAAAGTTTTAATTATCGCGAAAATAAAGTTAGGTAATTAATTTTTTGTTTGTATTCGTGTACACAACTGCAGTCCTGGTTCATTTTGGAATCTCCGTAGCACACCACTAGAGGGACCAAAACAAAGTGCCACAGCCCATTGATAAAGTGGAGCATCGTGCAGCGATTTGTTTTCTGCATTTGAAGGGGAACAACAATGCACGATCATTTGACATAGTGGTTAGGAGGTGCAGATTCTTCCCGTGTGGACTATCGAAAACCGGCGTATCACAATTGAGACGATAATAGAAAAAAATCAGTCATGATCAGTTTTCAACATCTAGCACAACATTTTGAATATGACATAGGTCGCCGCCAGCTGGGTTCGTGTCTGCTCACACGCGCTGAACCAAGGCAGCAGCGGAAATGTTGCAGCTGTATCAGGCTAATCCAGATGACTTCTTTAGCCACCTAATCACATAATCAACTAATGGACGAGTGTTGGGTGTATCACTATGACCCCGAGACAAAGGAGCAAAGCAAGCAGTGGAAGCATGTGGATTCACCACCGCCGGAAAAGGCAAGGATCCAACCATCGTCGAGCAAGGTGATGCCGGGCGTTTCTTGGGACTACTGTGGTTGTGGTGCTAATAGATTATGCTCGTAAGGGGCAAACCATCACAGGAGCATAGTACATCATCTCGCGGTCGCACATGCTTGAAGTAGCGTCGGTCTCGTTTATTAATTGTCAAACGTCGTAGATCGGGATTAAGATCCAATCTGCAGAGTATAATAATATCTTGCATGTTATTAAAGATCCACAAAGATGATTTACATACAAAAGAATTTTTTATTAACATTACTTTTACAATACTGTAATTGCAGAGAATACAGTAAAGAAAAAAAATGCACCTCTTACAGTATATGATTCTTCATCGCAAGACAAAAATATGCCATTTTATATTCTCTAGAAATGTGCTGTAGTAATTTTGTACATAATTTCTTTCTTACGATAGGTAACAGAGCTGCATGCTGCTCTAGAACAGGAACGTTCCAAAGTGCACACATTAACAATGGACGTTAAGAAATATCAAGTAAATTTACATAATCATTGTTTTAAATACATATTTACATTTTATATATATATATATTTGATTAAAAGAAAACATTTCAATGTTTTCACAGAGCGGGAGAAAAGAATCCAAGTAAAAAGAACAATGCCCAAAAACTTCTCATCCTCCAGTTAAACGGAAGAGATGATGTTGCCTTGTGATTGGGTTTAAAAAAACCAAGATGGGTACCTCCTTCCCGGTGAACTGGTAAAGAGTTCAGTTTTTTTTTTTTTAAAAAAAAAGGTATAAAGTCTACACGAAAAGATGTCACATCATTCAGCCTGTACGGAAGAAGTCTTTTCCCCATGAACAAACGCAAAACTGATTTTGTTTAGTTCTTTTTTTTGTTTTTAAATGAAATATTATTTTGGGGTTTCTGGGTTTTTAATTTAATTTTTTTGTCTCCTTTTGTAACTGAAATCCTCATCCCTTAATGATTTTTTTTTTTTTTGGTATGGGGAGAGGATTTATCAAAGAAAATGGGAACTTTGAAAAAATAAAACAGTAGGCCTGATTGTTTATAATAAAAACTGCCTCGTCTTCTCACTTTATATATAACAAGTCAAGGTTCAGAAACAACCACATGCTTGGGAAAAATAATCATAAATTTTCTGCTTAAATTACGCGTAACTTCTAAACATTTTATGGATTGGCAACCCTCTGATCTATGATTTCTTCTTCCGGTTCCTCCTGCCTACCCCTTACGTAGACGGGAGGGCATTTGTTGTGGACTACGTCTTCGGTGATGTGAACGCACGTCACGTCCGAACCAGGGATTTCAAACATGGGTTCCAGAAGGATGGTTTCCTGTAAAGAAATAGCACGATTATAAAAAAAGGGGCTCATCTTTAGAAAAATTACTTTAGGCTCATAAATCTAACGTTTAAAAAACTGATTTGCATAGATTTTTGATAGTAAACGTAGCCATTTAAAGTTGGGACCACATTTGCAAAAGAAAAAAAAAAAGTCAAGGACAGCTGAAACGCACTATCTAGTGATTTTTCTTATTCATCTGAAGCCTGTTTTCCATGTAAAGCCTCTTGCAATCGTTGCCCCCAAAGCATCGTGATTAGCATGCAAACGCAGTCGTTTTCCATTTAGCGACTTTCAACAGTTATCCTGAATCTAGTCTGATCTGATTGGTCGAGTCACTGCAAACAATTATCGCTCTCAAGGTGATGGAAAAAGAGGGATTTGAATTTATTACTATATCATTTTTATTTAATAAATAAATGATTCACCAGAACCCATGTCGGCAAACAGCAGCCATGATTCTCCATCTAAATCGGCGAAGACAACTACCCAGAATCCTTGGCGAAGTAGACTGCACCCGATTGGCTAGATCAAAAAGACGTCTAAAAATCTAGCCATGCCAGATCTTGAAAAGACCGAATTGGAAAAAGAGTGCATTTTTCAAAAATTCCAAAAAAAAACGCAAACGCCAAACAGATGCTAAATGGAAAACGGGCTTGAGGGCAATAAGCAACCAAATAGTTAAAAAATGGATGAAGTGATTGCTGTGTATAGCCAACACCATCTAGACATAAGGCCTGATAACGGAAACGACATACGTTATTACATCATTAGTTGACCATTGTTAATCCTATTTAGACCAATAATAAGCCCTGCATCTGGTCGATTAATGATTATGTAATAACGTATGAAGTTTCCGTTATCAGGCCTTCTGTCTAGGAGGTGTTGGTATAGCCAGTATACGCAAAAATTCATGTTAATTGTGTAAAATGTCGTGCCCCTGACTATGGCCATCAGGAGATTTCTTGGGATAAGTAATAATGCGGTGGCTTCCCCTCACCTTCAGCATTTTTTAACGACTGCTTTACGTGCCTTCCGAAGCACAGGGAGGTGGAGGTAAAGATCGCATGCAACTGATGGTCACCCATCCAGTGACTAGCCGTGCTAGGCGATGCTTAACTTCAGAACTGGCTTGCTCTGCGAAAGCCCCCTAGACCATGGCTTCCCAGTGTGTAAAAAGGTTAAACCAAAAACATTTCGAGTTCTATGTTGATAAGAGGTTTTCTTCCGTAGTAGCGATTTGCATTCTCTTCTTTGTTTGGTGCTACAAACTTAAAGGCATATTTGTGAATCTGAGCCTATTAATGACGTCGTACAGTAACGATGTCGGTAAATTTATTAATTTTACGATCTGTCTTAAATTCACAATACACGTCGTTGGCCTTCTTAAACGCACAACAAAAAATAATAGTCTGTGTTTGCTTGAAAACATCCAATAAAAAGATCACATCCCTTAGAAAATCTACAGTATCGAATATGTTCGAATACTCTTATTTCATCAATGGTGCGTCATGATAATCAAAATATCTGAACACAATGTCTTTTGTCGTCGTGTGCAAGTATTCCGCCATTTTAAACATTCTATAATAACGACAGCTCGGACAACACCACTTAAAAAAAAACTGAAACGTCATACACTGTTACATTATCATAAGTCGACCAAATTTATGGCTTATTATTGGTAGAAATAGGATTAACAATGGTCGAAATGCAGTGATGTAACAATGCACGACGTTTCAGTTGTTTGGCTTTCTTTCTAGGTGTTGTTGGCTCAGAGCTGTCGTTATTTAACTGCACTAATTATCGATGTTTTCGTTTGCGACAGGTTTTATGAATAATAAATAATAATAAATCTAATTCTAACGATTCTGATGGATTTCATCAATTTTTATTTCTGTTCATATCTCCGTTATTGTTCATATGAACTTTTTTTGCTTAGAATCATCCTTACTACCTTCTCTAAACATTTGTGACAGGGTTTCAGACTCGCCCTGTATACAGATAGCTTTTATGGACTTGCTTAACACAAGCGTGATCGTGGCAGGACAGAAACCCAACAGGCATATTTTTTTTTGACGTTACTTCCTTTCCTTTCACTTTTGGCCGCTGGAAAACTTGAGCTGTGTTTAAGAAAAAAGTTTCCATTCCATTTAGTTATAGAATAGAAAACCAGTCAGAAGGAAGTATTGCCATGACATTGTCATGTTAGCCTCAATGTGTCGATATGGCTTGGTGCAATCTCCATCGACTCGTATCTGGACTATCTCCATTTCTTGTTGCTCTCAAAATCAGTGTTATGAATTTTGCACTGGCATGGAGAAGTTTTTGTAGAAGGGGTTGGGCGGAGTAGCAACAGAACAGCAAATTAATCGTATTCGATGCTTGAGCTCTAATTTTCTGTTGAAGTGGAACTGCTCTCGCCATCAGAATGGAAACGAAAGATCTGTCAAAGATTCTACAGGTAGATTTTTATTGTGTTGCTTCATAAGTATTGGCCAATTTCGCTTACGCTACTTTGCGTGAGCCCTACGAAAAATGAGTGCTCTACATGACAGAAAACTAAAAACTCAGTTGAATAAACGAAAAATGCCGAAACAGCATCCAAACAAACATATCTCCGTGTGGTGGACCTCCAAGAGTGAGGCGAGTTTTGAACTTCTACCAGCGGGACAAACCATCAACGGAGATGTGTACTATTGTCAGCTGGATGGATGCATCAGAAATTGAGAACAAAACAACAGTCACTGGTGAATTGCTAAGGTCCAGTACTCCTCCAAGATGATGCTCGTGCTTGCTTTTATTTTCTGACTATCTCATTAATAAAAACAAGGGATCCTACTCCATCAAAAACGAGAGAACCCGACAAAATCTAATATGCTGCGAATTACATTTTGTTTCTTGTCACTAATGTCTTCACCCAAAACTTTCCAATTCTAAGGGGTGTCCAAATACTTTAGGTCAAGATTGTGTAAATTCACTGTAATGATAACGACCAATCGACCAAGAAAACTTGAACAAGACGCTTGTCTCCCTCTTTATTATTGTTTTTAAAGAATGCAGTGCTAAATTTTCACACTCACCATTATAGCTCTCAGTCCTCTCGCTCCAGTTTTCTTTTCCATGGCCAACCTTGCAATTGCTTGTAAAGCGTCAGGTGTCATAGTCAATTCCACCTGTTAAGAAAGTTGCTTCTATTATCATAAAATGTAATATTCAATTCTAAAAGAAATTAAACATGTATAAAATAAAACTTTAAAAATTCAAAGAACCCCAAAGGGCTACAATTGGCAGTGACAACATGAAACGTTGTGAAACGAATTTCATTGGCAAAACCAATACCCAGTTTCATTCTTCCATTATTTACTGATAATACATTGGGTGCCGCTTAATATTATCAATCTGCTATTGTTATCGTTTTCGTGTGGCACAAAATGATTATTTACAAATACATTGCAAATCCGTCATTTATTCTAAATCAAAACTTCTGGTATGTGAGTAGATATCGGAAAGTAATGCCATTTATTTTTTAACTGAGTAAATATAATCGCTCTGTAAAAGCATAACCAAAAAGGCGGCAGAGTACATGATCAGACATTGCATAACAAGAATTGTTCCTGTGCGTGCTAGCAGTCGTTTTACAAATGCCCGCCGCTATCACAGTCTACAGTGGAAGAACAGCGAGCTGTTATAAGGTTTCTTTTCGCAAAAGGTAAGAACCCGCTCAAATTCATGGGGAAATGCTAGAAGTTTATGGTGTCGACTATCTGGACTATTCCAATGTAAGCCTGTGGTGTAAAATGTTAGCCTTACCGATAAACAGCGTTCTGGGCAGCCTGAGTCAGCGGCAACACTAGCCATTATCGAGGACATGAACAACACAATCGGAGAAAACTGTCACATTTTCTTGAAAGAAGTGAGTGAAATATTTCACACATCCTATGCATCTGCACGGGATATGGTACTTTTTTTTGGGACATGCAAGGCATCCTACTCGTAGAATTACTGCCTCGTGAATCAACCGTCAATGTTGCTAACTATTGTCAAACGTTGACAAAACTGAGAGGTGCTATTCGGGATAAGCGACCAGAAAGAGGAAACTATGTTCGACTTCGTGACAATGCACGCCCTCATGTGGCCAGCTTCATCAAAACAAAACTGGTCCTTTTTGGTTGGTAGGTTCCGGACCGCCCAGCTAAGTTCCAGATTTAGTGCCGTCGGACTACCACCTCTTTGGTCCCATGAAGAGATTTCCGGGTGGTCAGAGGATCGAGACTGATGAGGAACTCAAAACAGCCGTGCACCATTCATTGGCTGTATTCACAGTCGACAGAGTTCTATGAGCGGGGTATTCTGAAACTGGTGCAGCATTAGCATAAATGCCTAAATCGGCAAGATGCATATGTGGAAAAGTAGATAAAGATGCATTTATTCGTTTAAATGGCATTACTTTCTGATATCTCCTCATAACATACAATAGTGTCATTCTTATTTCATAACAACTCTATTGGAGTTTATCTATGTTACATAACCGAAAAGTGAAGGTGGGGCATAACATTAAGATTATTAAAAGAGCTTTCTTTGAACAGGGCAGCAGAGAATAAAAACGTTAAGAAAACTTTCTCAGCACTTACCTTATCCATGCTGAACAGCATTTGATATTGAGGAACGAGAGCGTTTTTGGGCTCCGTCAAAATTTGCACTAGCATTTCTTCGCTTAGACTATGGAATGGAACGATGACAGGAAATCGCCCTACAAACTCTGGTATCATGCCAAATTCGATCAGATCTCTGGCTTCCACTTCCCTTAGGAGCTCGTCTCGCTCCGCGTTATCCTCCGAGACGTTGCTCAAGGGTGTCTGGTTGGCTAAATCAGCTGCCGAAGCAGCTCGTCGCCCTGGAGATTCAGATATAGGAGCTCCAAATCCCAAATACTGGAAAGAAACAAACACCTAATCAGAATACTTGTGCACGTGTAAACTTAAAACAACTGAAATTTTATCATTGGAATGTGTACTGAGGTTGGAGAAAATAATGGAAACACTTTATAAAGGAAGGAAAACTTTTCTTAATAAAGGATCCCGTTCGGCATGTAATACAGCCTGAATTCTGAGAATGGAAGCATTCCAGTATTCGATGGTGGTTAATGGAATCTTATCAACCCATACTCCTGTTTTCCAAAGTAGTGCAATGATAATACAGTCTGGTAATTGGCTAGAGAAGATTCTGGCCATCTCAAATGAAGATTGAACTTGGCAAGCAGCACAAAAGAAAACGTGCATTGTTGTTCTGAAAAGTGCCACCTTCAGCTGCATAGTGTGAATGCCATTCATCAAAATTTGTTAAAGGTTGAATCTTTGGCAGTCACTCTGCCTTTGAAGATAACAAGCAAGACTAAGAAAACAGGATATAACTGCCCAAATCACAATAGAGCTTCCCAAGCCTCACTGATCAAAATCTGCTGTAGGGTTTCTCCAACATGATTTCAGATGGCAGAAACAACGTGAAAGACGACTCAAGTGACTCCAACCATTTGGTTTACATTCGCTAGCTACGATGTTTAACAAGAAAATTCTTCACCTTTAAAGACCGTTGCAGAATCAGCGAATTCTGCGCATCTGGTACATTCGATGTGGATTTCGGTTGCTAGAGCAGTTCCACATTCAGCTCACAGGCACGGACTCTATGAGGTGTTGGAATCGTTCTGAAGAGATAAAGACACCTAACACAGCCCATAACCGAGACCACATTCTTGTTGACACGCAGGATCCACAGCTTCATGGGACATACGCCACACATTCACTTGCCCATCGGCTCAATACTACTCGAATCCAGGATTCATCTGACCATGCTACATGCTGCCACTGTTCCATGATCTAGTGGCCATGTTTGTTGGCCCATGCTAGACACTGAGCTCTGTGTTGAGGTTGGCTACTGAAGCCTAAGCAGTACATTTGTCTCCGTACAGCCCTGGTAAAAATGGGTTCCTGACGCCCGACGTTCAAATATGGTCATAGTAGCCTGTCGATCACACCGTACGGCTTAGCTGTATTAATCCCGTACAGCGGTTTAGTATACGGAAACATTAGCTCCGCGAAATTGAAGATCCACCCTAGACACTGTTGACCTCGTAAACCTGAATTCTTGTGTAATCTCCAATGTACTATGACCTACGCTTCTTACACCAATTATCCCACGTTCAAAGGTTAACTCATGACGTGATGCTCTATACTAGCGCTACACGCCACATCATTCGAGAGTCATACAAGACACTAAACTCTTCCCGTGAATTTTAGCCCTCAGTTTATATACACGAAGTCGAGAAAGATACAGTGACTTGGATGAAAGAATGACTCATCCAAGAGCCAATCCAAGAGTTGTGTTGAATATAAAACAGCTCCGAATTTGAACATGCATAGCTTAGCAATGCCTGGAAAACACGTGGAATGCTGGCAGTTGCTTCATGCCTGAAAGCCGATTCTGCAACGGCCTTAGGTGTGTATTATAATCACAATTTTCAATACTGAGCCCTTGAAACAAACAAGAAGATGGATGCACTGACTAGAAAAGTCAAACCTAATGGCTACATATATGAAAACAGCACACAGCAACTGGTGATGCCTACCATTTCAGAGGAACAACATCAGACATAAGCAACACATGGTGCTTCCATATTTTTCATCATCACTATACACCCAGTACACTTATCAACATGAACACAGTCACGTAAGAGCATATCACTGGCTAATTATGCTATTACAATAACGACTGCATCTATAGAAATACAAATCCAATGAATTATTACCTTTTCGTTTCTCCTTCTGCTTACAAGGCGGTCCAAGCCGTTAAACGCACCTGAAGCTACAAAGAGAATGTTTGTAGTGTCGACTTGAACAGTCTCACCACGTAATTTTCGTGAGTTTCTCTCAGGTACGTTCACGATGGTGCCTTCCAGCATTTTGAGCATTCCCTTTGAATGAACAAAAATAATAATAAATGCGTAACACATGTCAATTTCATCAACGAAAAACAAAGCCTCATTTAAATGACCCATCAACCTACCTGCTGGACACCCTCTCCTCCGACATCACGTAGTTGATGAATACCAGGCACGGCTCCAATCTTGTCCACTTCATCTAAAAACACTATTCCTGCATAACATAACGGTAGCAAAGGAAAAAAATTACCACGGATAACGAAATATTAAGACTTCGCTATATTATCTTTCACTACTTTCTAATCAATGGCGACAATACCTTGTTGAGCTCTGTCGACATTATACACAGCATCTTGTAATAATTTAGAAATGACAGATTCTATGTCCTCTCCTACGTAACCAGCCTGAGTTAAAGTTGTACAATCGCATATTGCAAACGGGACGTCTAAACACCGAGCAATTGTTTGAGCTAGCAAGGTTTTCCCTAAAGAGAATAAAAGTTCAGATTTTATTGACAATGTCAAATAAAACTAAGTGAGACAGAACGTGCTTACAATAACAAATGGTATACTCCTGTTGAGTTTATGTGAACGAACTAAAACATGTACGGTTTGTGTGATTGTTGTTGAGGAAAGTCGAGGCTTGCATCAAAACTGTAAATCCCGAAACTCAACATGGCACTGCCTCTTCTATCGGCATACCACAAGCAACTGTAAATCATGTTATTAACCAAGATTTGCAAAACGAACAATAGCACAAAGCCAATGTTCACAAATTACTGCCAAGCCATCTCACAGAACGATTGGTTTGGTTTGGTTTATTAGAATTTTTGGCGTCAACTACTAAGGTCATTTTGCGCCTTTTACACGAGTCATATCTGTACGCAGCCCAGGACAAACACAAACACCTACGCCGGGATTCGAACCCACAACCAGATGGACTCGAGAACTATCTCATGGAACGACACCAATACGTGGAAAAACGGACGAGTGACACTTGGCGGAAGTGGGAGGAAAAAGTGGTAACCTCAGACAAAGCATGGATCTACTTAAGAAACTGCAACAAGATTCAAGCGATCTTTTATCGCTAAAATGGGCCTAAAGGCTGTGGAGACTTTGTGCTATAATGCATTTCCAACCTTTGGTTCCCTCCATCTCAAAATACGGTACTCAATTTACAGTCCTCTACCATCTGTAGAATTATAACCCTAAAGATTTGAGACGTCCTGTATAGGGCACAAGTGTAAACCTATCACGGTCCAAGCACCATAGTTGCTCTCTCGTGACTGGTCAATGTCCCTTATGTATCTGTACAAATCACAATGTCTTTCACAGCAATGCCATAATATTTCGACTATTTATTTCCAGTGCTTTCGATATTCATATTCAGCACTAACTTCCGACATAATTCAGTTGGCTAAAATAACACCATCAAGGGGGGAAGAGTTGGCATTGCAAGCATATAAAGCTGTTGTCACATGACAGCTAACTCTGTATTTATGCAAATATGCAAAACCTAGCCACAAACATTCATTTTGTTCTGTTTTACAGAAATTATCCTTCCAATAACTCCAAATTTTAAGTTTTCATCGTCAACAATTTCCACATAAAAAAATCTAAGTCAAGTTTAATTACCAGATCCCGTTGGTCCGAGCAACAAAATGTTACTCTTATCTAACCGAAGTTCATGAGTCTGAACGTCGAGGATGTCACTGCCCATCGAACGACGCCTCCCTTCAGATTCATACTGTTGGTTCTGCTGTTGCTGGAATGTAGCCCCGAGAGCACTGCCATAGCTTATGCCAGCAATGTGTAATAAGTCTAAAGAGTAAAAGAGAAAATATCGGTAATACATTTTGCATAAACCATATAAAAAGCAGAAATCTTTATAAACATAGGAGAGGGAGACCCCCTCCCACCAAAAAAGACCAAAACAACAAAAACGGATTTTCTTTTATAGTTAAGATTTATTTACAGTTTATACAAATATACTAATCAATATTTCCATTGCATGAAGCTTCTGTGGGATTGCCGAAGCACAATGCTGTTGAATGTGTCCTATGAAGTCATTTGCACCTCTTCCATGGTGTCAAATCGTTCCTTTCAAAGTTTTTATTTCATAGTCGGAAATAAAATGAAATCACATTAAATCCAGTGAGTAGGTGGGGAATGACACTCCATTCCTGAAAGGCCAAATACCAGGACTTGTTGAAGGGCACCCAGAATGAAGGTGCTCAACGCTCATTTCTCCTTTTCTGAACTGTAAGAATCATTCAAAAGCTTGTGTGCTTCTTCCTTAAAGGCCATTTTTCCCAAGACAGAAACCAGATCTTAAACAGATTCGATATGGACAGATATAATAAGTTCACAAGAGATGCTTCGCACTACTTGAAAGAGAGGATAATGTATATAATTTGCCACAGTGGCATCCATCAGGCGCTAACTCGTGGGAGGTGCAACTACAGTCATCTAGCAGTGGAACACTTTAATTAGGAAGAGCTCCTAAAAGCCAGTCCGTTTTCTTCTTTTCTTCTTTTGGGTCTTCCCCTCATACAACCAGTGTCTTCCACGCAAGTCAATAAGTATCAGCACACGCTCTAAGTTTGCAGTACTGCTTTATACACGCATCTCAACCCAATGTTACCTTTATCTCCACTCGTGAAAGTTTCAGCACCATCACAGAGTTTATGACTGCACTAATCTCGGTTTACACCAAAGATGGACTGCATGCCGTGAACTTTTCCACCAATTTGTACATAAAAAGTCATGGTAAAGCACTGCCCCCATATTGTGCTGATAGTCTTCAATCGATTTGCATACCCAGTACACATCAGCTTACAAAAAAAAAAAACGGATCATGACATGCTGTTCATCCGTTGTGCAAATGGAGAGTGGCTAAGCCACTTAATTGTCATAATGCAAAAACTAAACTGTGTGACAATACTAAAACTTTCCACAGTTTGAGACAAACAACCCACAGAGAATTCAAACCCATGTGCAGGTACTTACTGTTGAGTTGCCTCGTAAAATGGATTTTTTTTAAAACCAACGTGTAAAAAAAAATAATAATATCGGAATCAATCAAAATTGTATCCAGGAATAATAATAATAAAGAAATAAAAACTTAAGATTTTAACGAACAAAGCGGTGCAAATTAATGTTTCAACATTGAAAAAATAAAAAGAAACTGCGGAGTGGAATGCCCTGTATGTGAACGAAACACCTCTTACCACAAGAAAGCATCCATGATATAAAACGCCAGATAAGTATTTTGAAGGTTTGATGCTATGTCTTCATTCTCAATGGCAAGACTGAGTCTTTGAGTCTAAATCTAAATATCTCAGATGTTTTCTTGTGGCAAGACGTTTTCCCTTTACATACAGTTCAACAATGCTATAAGTTCTTAATCTTTCTCTTCATTACCAACTACAAACCCAAAAAAAACTTTACCTCGATGGGTAAACGCTTGTTGCGATGGCGCCTCCATAACTGCTCCATCCGTTCTGTGGTTGTTGTTGTTATGATTGGATGGCGGAATATTATTATAAATACGTTTGTAATGATTATAAACAGCTACAGCTAAAACTTTTTTGGCATATTCTTGTCCTACGACATGCTTATTTAGATATTCGTAGATCTAGGAAAAACAAAAAAGTAACGCCTGATTAATTTAAGAACTGCTTTTTACCAATTACGTCTTCATCTTCTCACAATCGTCCACATCCTTACTTTCTTAGGAGGTGGTGGAGGCTTTCGTTGCATTCCCAATTTCTCCGATGCAAGATCACGACTGTCACGGAAACTCTTCTTAGAATCCATTTCGGACAATACCACAAAAAAATGGGAACACTTCTCGCATTTGACAAAGCGAGTGGAAGCTACATGAACACAAACAAATGAAAATCATGTAAAATTATTAAAAAGATTAACACAAATATTCCACCTCCTCATCCGATTATTATTTCTGGGAAAACATTAAATTTCCTGTCTATTCCTCTGCATTTTTCAATTCTTGGACTTCATAGAAAACAATTACACTGGTCTCTAACCAAAAACTGCATAGGATATGTCGACTAATTCTTATGTTTTTTGATGCACTGAAACTGAAATGACCTCAGTTTTTATCAGTCACCTGCAGTTTTTGGTAAATCTGTGTTTAGTTCATCAGTAAACCAAGCAATGAACAGTAACGATACCATGGGCTTGAGATGAAATCAATTGATTCTTAAAGATTTTAAGCGCTGAAATTGAAAAGAAAAACTGAAAAAATTCATTGCGATCTGAATTTGAATGGCTTCAGGCCACCATGCTTTTTACAATTTAGGAGCCCTTGTTCTCGAAAAAGTCACAGCGCCCGGGCTTGATTGACTGAAAACCAATCATTTAAATTACGTGATTTCAAAATCCCGAGTATAAGTTTTTAGAAAGCTCGCAAATGTTAAGATCTTCTGTACCATGTCAATTAGCAGGGTTCGTTTTATTGTAACGCCTTTTGTTCATTTTCCATTTACGATCATATGACCCGACGGTATGACTAAGCGACTAACCGCCCAATCATAGCTATCAGGACTGATAATGATGACAATCAACTTCCGCTTTGTATTATTCCTAAACCATGTGTAAGCAGCCGATTCCCTTTTATCGTTTACAATCCTGAAGAAGACAGGAATAAAAGGAGAAACCAGTTGGTATCATTTTTGGTTTCAGCACATGAAAAAAAAAACATAAAAATTCAATGAAACCTCCCATGCAGCTTTATGAACATTTTTTTGCAGACCGATGTTAACTAAAGAGCCATTTTTTTCCCCCTGGAAAGCACTTACAGACAAAGGTTTCGACGTGTGTGCATGGATCGCCACATTTTGGGCATCGCAATCCATTGTCCTTTCCGCTGCCACTGCCGCCGCTGCCTTTAGAATTGCCTGTTGACCGACGTCCTCCGTCTGTACCACGAATATTGTGCGGTCCTCCAGCACCGCCGCCATCGGTAGGGGGGCCAATTATCATTCGTAATGTTACCGGACTCGTAACATAGTCCCTATATAATCCATCGTCTCTTCCTTTTGGTGCTTGACATTTGTTTTTTCCACTTCCTTCAAAAAAAAAAAAAATGCACTTATCAGCATAATGTAAATTCTTACGTTTCTTTTTAAAGTTGATGCACTTTATTATATTATTATACTTGTTTAATTATACCGGGTGATCCAAAAGTGTATTACATTTTTTTGACACTGTTAACGACATTTTCAGTGTTTGCGCGTGCCTTGTGATTCTTATGAAAGCATTGAATTGCTGGAAAGCAAACACTGAAAATGTCGTTAACAATGTAAAAAAAAAAAACTAACACACTTTTGGATCATTATCATTTTAACAATACAAAGTCATTTATAAGTCCATAAAACATTTTAAAATTGTGTATGATACATTTCTGCAATGTGCAGAAGAAAAGATTAAGATAGCAAATTTTTCGTTTGATAGCTATGTTTTTCGTGGGACCAAGCATTTTTATTGTATTATTTGGAAATGAAATACAATTCGCTGAAAACCCCACTACTCTTGTGTTGACAAAGATTGCAGTTCGCCAACTTCATGTGCCAAATGATCAAAACTGGTTTCAACCCTGGAGATATCGTTTATTCCAACAAGGCACACTTCTGGCTGGCAAGCTATATCGATTGCCAAAATTATCGGATTTGAGGCATCAGGAAGCCTGAAATGGTTCTTATCAAGCCTCTTCATCCACAAAAAGGTTACTGTTTTGTGTGCAATCTTGGGTCTGTATTTTCTTTGACCAGATAGCGAATTCAGTACGTTACATCGAGTTCTTGACAAAGAGGTTCATTCCTAAGGCCTACTACAATCACTGGACCCAAGATGCATCATTTCAGGAGAATGGCGCATCTCTCACATTCAACATTGAGAGACATAAATCGCTTTGGCAAAGCACTTGCTTGTCCCTCCCATAGCTACTTGACTTCTTATGGGGCTAAGTTGAAGTCTACAGAGATCGGGTTCAATAGACAACAGAAGAGCTGAAAACAGCAATAAAATATATAAGGTCGAGTTCAATAGACCCATTCTAGTGGTTACCGAGAACTTCAAGCAGAGACTTTTTGTTTCACAGTCTCTTCAAATGACAAGCCTTTTGAGAAACTTATCTTTTAATTTCCTTTATTTACATTTGTAAATCTTGAATATTTGAAATTATATGTATAACCTTTTCAAGTCCCCGTGAGCACCCTGTACATCAAATTAGCTTTTACAGGGACAAAACCAAGGTTAAAAAAAAAAGTAAAGAAATAAAATAATAACAAATAATAATAAAACGGGATATCGTATTATACGAGATCATAATAATGGGATTTGGTGAGAAATGTAAATCAAGTTCTGTCTGCTGATATTTATATTATACAGTATTTAATTTTGAATAAAAGAATTACATTATTTTTATGCATATACAGGGTGAGGCATACATCATGAGACAACTGAATATCTCGGAAGCTAAGCATTGTATGTAAAACGTCCAAAACCAAAAGTGAATTTTTTCGCGGGGGAAATTCATTAGTTAACCCCCCCCCCCCCCTTGTGAGGAGGGCTGGAGGGACCGGGTAACTTTGGAATCTTAAGTAAGAAGCCCTATTTTTAAAGGTATATTCAGATTTTACACAATATTCGAGAAATGTTTTATTCTTCGCGTTTTTTCAATTCATCCAACCGTTTAGGAGTAGGAGATTGAGGCCTTGAAAGTATGGAACTTTTAAAGTTTTGAACCCAATTTTATTGATGAAGACAGAGATAGAGAGTGATAGACAGAGATAGTCTTTAAGAGTCTGAAGTCAGAATTTCAAAAATTCAAAATTTTTTTAGTGCACAAGTAAACTTTTGGGGGCAGCAGTCCTATGGAGACAGAATCTATGCATGTGTATTGAATAAAACATTGGAATTTTGAAATTCTGACTTTGGGCTCTTAAAGACCATAAAAAGTAGAATAGGAATGTCTGTAAGACCCACTCTCTATCTCTTTGTCTTCATCGATAAAATTGGGTTCAAAACTTTAAAAGTTCCACTTTCAGGGCCTCTGTCTCCTAAACGGTTGGATCAATTGAAAAAATGCCTAGAATAAAACATTTCCTGAATATTGTGTACAATCTGAATATATCGTGTACACAAGGGGGGGGGGGTAATTTTTTAACTAATGAATTTCCCCCGCGAAATAATTCACTTTTGATTTTGGACATTTTTTCGTACAATGCTTAATTTCCGAAATATTCACTTGTCTGAAGATAAATGCCTCACCCTGTATATTTGATCATAGTGACTTGATCAGAATGGTTGTTGCCATCTTAGTTTCGCGAATTCACTTTTGCATTAGCTTTTAGCGACGGAAAATTGAGAAAAAAGTGAATAAACACTGTATACGTGAACTATATTTATATGTGGAATAAAAGTGAATAAACATACAGTAGAATGTATATACTGTATAATGTGATGTAATATAGTAGAAAAGTTCATCAAACTGAAGTTTATTTAATTGCTCCCCCCAACCTCACATCGTCTTCTCTTGGGTTTATTATTGGAATATTATACACAATTTTTTAAAATATGCAGTATGCAGTAAGTTTTTTAATTTTTTGCATAATACGCATATTATATACCGAAAATTACGGTAATCGATCTGAATTCTAACTTTTGAAAAACAGACTTCCAAAATTATCTTGTGATATTTTGATAAGCTCCTCTTGTAAAAATTTTGGTCTTTAAATTCCTATTAAAATTAAAAAAATGTTTAAGAGTTGCAGACCACATTTGAAATATGGTCAGAACATAATCTTCTATAATCTTTTGTATGGATGCTGCTATTTAATTAACACTTCATGAATTTCTTCGCCTGCAGACACCTAAACTCTACTTTAATGCATTGAAACAAAAACTGCCTTTCCTTTAAACCCTCTCTCTCCCAATCTTACAAATCTCTAGCATGTGGCCATGTAGTCATTTAATTAAACATGTGAATCACTCAACAATCTCTTGCAAAAAAAAAAGAGAGAGAGAGAGAGAGAGAGAGAGAGAGAAAAATATTAAACACCTTTAAGCTGGTACACATCCAACTTTCTGGCAACAAAATCATTTCTTAAATCTTTTGCCACATCCAAAAAAAATAAAAAAAAATAATAATTTTTTTTAATACCCTTATCATTAAAGAGGATGGTTCGTTGCACAAGCTAGAAAATTTAGTTGATATGGCAAAATTTTTGTTTTCGTGTAAACCAGTCCAAACCATGCGTGTTTAATAATAACCTAAGGATGCCCTTGAACTATATTTCAGGAGCAATGAAATACATCTCACAAATACTCAATGACTTCCACAAGCACTGAAAAGGTTGTCACCATTCCAAGAATGTCATTGAATCTGAAACTTCCAATGAACGCTCTCTACCACAAACACATCACCTCATCCTTAAATGTATATTATTAGACGATTATTAAAATTCGACGTTGATGAGCAGCTGAGCAGAAATGGGGCATATCTCGACGGCTTGTCTGAATGCCAATGGACAGATGGTAAAATGTGCTATAAAATTTATTCTATTATATTCCATACCTTCTAAATATGTTTACAAAACTAAAATTGTTTGTCAAAGTCATAGCATGGAGCAACAAACTCGTCTGAATAAAATCTTGGCTTCAACCTAGATTGAGACAATTTCTCAGCTGCACAATTTTTGTCAATTAAAATATAATAAAATAAATTAATTAACCCTTCATGCATAAATAAATTTCCTGAAATGAAGAAATTGTGGATTTCTTGCAGCAGAATTAAGAATTTTTTTTAAAGCCGATGGGGTAAATCGATTTCCCGCAACTAAAGCTAATAAAATTTTACGTGGATAATTTAAAATTACATTAGATCACAGAAGCTCATGCCTCAGCAAATTCCGCCAATATGGTAGGAAACAATGTTCTACAGTAAAAATTTCTATCATTTTTAAATCTAATGCACACTTTCTCTGTTCCAAAATATGGTATACACTGCAGGATTTATTTGTGTCCCAAATTATGATATAGGAAACTTTTAAATAGAATTTATTATTTTTCATTTTACCGAAACTCAAAATTAATATCATCAGGTAACTATACGAATAAATACTTTTATTTTTATTGATTACTCATGACAAGTGTCCATAATATTCTGCCACGATGTCTTAAAAACGTTTTCTGAATTCGTAACTCCCTTATTGAACACAATGGGTGTAACTTGATTTTCATTAATTTTTGACAATATTACTGTATCAGCCTGAATATAAGATAACCCCACCTCCAATTTTGAATTTTTTAAATTCATAAGATACATTTTATACCTAAATTACTGTTCTTTAAACACAATTAATGAATACACTAACACGGGAACCCCACGTATCTGTTCAATGCACTTTCTTTTTTTGCATGTAAGCACACCGTGTAAGCGATAGCATTGCGCAGCAGTGGAGCGCTCCAGAAGTGAAAAGTTCAACAAACTTGGCAATCGTTAGTGCCGCTCCACAATGAATTGCAGTTAGTGCACTGTTATTAAGCACAAAGCTTTAATTTTGCTGTACAATTATTAGTCTCGAAATAATTTATAAGATGAGGTAAGCCTCCATGAATACTATTTTTATTTAAAATTATAAAGCACCACGATACATACCCCCTCACCAATGCAACGTATCACTCGACGTTGCACTTGAAGCCAGCCCCATGACGGAAAACTTACAAAGATTACCGAATTACTTATAAAATGAAATAATAATTAAGGAAATGGTTATTATTTATTATAAACATTTTTTACTGGAAGGCAATTGTAATAATCTATTTTTAAAACCTAAGTTTGTTTAGAAACTTGAGAATCCATTCAATTGTCGTCTGCTGTCTAAATCCATTGATTTCAAGTGAAGTGGATTCATGCTTATTGCCGAGTAGCTGAAGAAAGAAGTTCCGTTAAGCGCATTAATACACGCAGTCTGCTTTAACAATGGAGTCCTTGTAATGGATACGTGTGCTCAAATTTTTTTTTCGTTTTCGTGGTTTATTTTGAAAGAAACAAAACCTTGTACTTTCTTATTTTGCAAAGCATCTATAGTAGCTTCAATTTGGTGGAAATATGTGACATACATGTTTGAGGGATTCCCTTTTAAGTTTAAAAAAAAAATAAATCAAACTGCAATGAAATTTATTAAATTATTAACATCAGATAAAATATAGCGGAAAAAATTGTATACAATTTAATCATCTTCAGCTACTGTGTCACTGCTGATGTCATTATCACTGTAATTGTCAATACTCTCCTCACTACGGTTATTGCTACGTGTATAAGGCAACTGCTAATTTTATGATTTGATTTTGTGGAAAAAATTTCGTCTTATATTAGGGCCTATGGTAGAAACAAGAAACTAGCCATACTGACTTGATTTTTTCAACTGACCGAGAGGTTCAGTCAACACGAGCCTCTAATTCCGTTGCTTGGGGGACCCAGTGTTTGAATGATAGCTGAATTCGTGAACAATGACAAAGTTACTGCATGAAAACTAAAGAGAGAAAGGGTCTGAAAAAAAAAAAACTGCCTCAACTGTGGAGAAATGGTTTCCACTGTTCTTCCCCAGAAAATTTTATCAGGTGGATGGAAAGATAAAATAGCCGGCCAGATAACAATAATCAAACAACAATCAAATAAAACATTACACAGTGTTGTGCAGCTTTTTGTGTATTCAGCCAGGCGGTGTGCCCCTTCAAAATAGCCTTGGGAGAACCCTGGTTTCATTCTTCACCAGGACAAAGCACAGCTCATATCACACTTTCTACGAAGCAATTTTTGACCAACTTGAACACTCTCCATAATCATCGGATTTAGCTCCATGCGATTTTTTTACAACGCTTATATGACTTTTGCCATTTGGGTCATGTTTTGGTGGACGAAATCTTGTGATCAATATTTCAACCCCCTCCACTAGTCCGATCTTGCTGAAATTTTGTACACATACGTAAAGTCGGTGACAATGCGTGAATCTAAAAAAATTTCAAAAAA
>JAHWFO010092203.1:1426734-1460392 GCA_023313115.1 Rhysida immarginata
TGAGTGTTCGAAATGCTGCTGCTCAGCTCAAAACTGCACCTACCGTTTTGTGCAGGATTTTTTTTTTCGGCTATTGGGAACAGTCGGTTAATAGGTACAAATTTAGCATCATCCTGATGTGTACCCAATAAGGAGCTTCCACTATACAGGGTGATTATAAAGTCAATACATTTCATGAAAAATACGTTTTATTGCAGCAATTCCAGTATGAATCAACCAGGTATCATACCAGGACACATTCTTAGTACATTTCAGTGTGTCCCCCTTGCACATCATAGCCGGTGTAATGTCCTCCACCGTGGCTATAGTCCGTTGTTTCAGCTGTGCAATGATGGGTGATCTTGATCTGGTACACTTTGGACTTGATAAAACCCCATGCAAAGAAATTCATGGGGGTCAAATCTAGGGACTGAAGTTCACAGTCTTGGAGAGCCCCGACCAATCCATCTGCCTGGGAATGCGCGATTCAGGTAGTCCCGAATGACATTGGCAAAATGGGGTGGTGCCCCATCCTGTTGGCACAAAACGGTATCCAAAATCCCATCATCTCCCAATGTGGCTCCAGGAATTCATCCAACATGTCGAGGATATTACACTGGCTATGTTGCGCAATGTTTTCCAGGCCACGGTGGTACGCTGGGAGCTGTGCAAGGGGGACACGCTGAAATGTACTAAGAATGTGTCCTGGTATGATATCTGGTTGATGCATACTGGAATTGCTGCAATAAAACGGATTTTTCACCAAAATGTATCGTGACTTTATAATCACCCTGTATTTAGCCAGCCTTGAGAATGGTTTAATATTGAAACGTGTTGGCAATAAACAAACAGTATTTGTATAGTTTTTTAGACCCTCTGTTATTTGAATGTTATCCACCAATATAGACCAATGGATCCCAAAGACTTTCAAACGTAAGGAATGAAAGTTTCACATGACACTTCACAGGGTAAATTCAATTACTGATTTTTGCATGACAATTGAAATGCCCGATTTCAATTGAGACAACCTGTATAACACTAATTAATATTTGGTACAAATGAGTTTGAATGTCATACCATTGAAATGACCTCCTCTTGATTCAAAAGTTGGATAACATCTACTTTCAAAGTTTTGTAGTTTTTAGAAGTTTTTTTTATTATTGGTTAAGCCTTTTCAGAGATATTAATTTTTGCCAGATTATACTATGTGCCCATAGCCACTTTGTGATCAATAGAAAAGGGGGGGAAATGTCAGTTCATTAGTGGGGGAGGAGTGGAGGGGAAAAACCAAAAGATTGTTTCCATTAATTTTTCCATGAATAACTCATGATTGCATGAAACATGTGACAAGATATCACAGCTGTGGGGACAATAGTAAAATTTAACTTTAATTTTTGTCTAAAAATAAAGAAATAGAGTTAGCATTCATACAAAAAAAAAGTCAAAAAACAAAAGTCAAAAAATTCAACACGAATGGACTAATTTTTGTGGATGAATTGCTTGGCTCTGGTTAACCAAAAAGGGGGGGAACCTCTAATCCAAAAAGAATATAATTGAAATACTAGATACTGTACTTATTTCAGATACAAGATACCCATCTTCAGCAGAAAGACAAAAGTGAAAAGAAAAAAAAATAGTTAGTTTCGGGTGGCAGGGGGGGGGGGTTAGGGCAAGTTACCAAGAATATATCTCATAGGTTAAGCAAAAGGGATATTAATGACTCGTGGACAAGATTACAAACCTCATTTCCATAAAAGTTGGGACAGGGTGAAAAAAATACGACACAGCAAAAATATTGATACACTGATGTATTAATTCATTTAACAGCTGAGGACCTCAAATCCAGATGTCAATAATTACCTTAACTGAAAACTTTTATTTTAAAAGAAATTTTTAATAACCATTGTCAGAAACTATTTAATTAAATATATACACATGAATAAATAAAGAAAAATAGTAAAGAAAATTCCACGGCCTGGACTCGAACCAGGGATCGTCGGGTATACATGCCAAAAATCTTGGGACAGTGGTCAAATTACCATTGGGTGACATCTCCCTTTCTTCTGATCACGCTTTGTAGCCGTTGAGGAATAGATGATACCAATTTCTTAAGCAAATATTCACTTTTCTATTAATCAATTTTAGAAAAGCAACTAAGGCTATTTGTGCATGTATTAAATCGGACAAGTTACTACTACACATATTTAGAACTGATATTTAAATTTCATTTTTTTATGATCTGAGATCAGCTTTTTAGCAATCATATTCATTCATTTTCTTTTTCTTAAAATTTTTGTAACACTTTTTTTGTGTATGTGTACACAAATTTATGACAGAAGTGCAGTATTTTCTGCATATGCTTTTGTCATTTTCTATTATTTACAAAATATAAATTAAAATTGAGACTGTCTTACATCATCAGTTTCTGTATTCGGTATTAATTATAAACTGAATTAAACTTATAACCAGTGTCCATACTTTCATGCTTTAAAAAAGTTAAAAATATGCATGCAAATGTGCAATCAAAATGTCAAAATATGCTCTGAAAATGCCAAAAAGTATACTCCAAAATATGCAGACAAATTTGAAATTGGTAAATTTTTATTAGAACATTTTTGCATTTGTGTATACAACAAAATATTGAGAAAGATTTTCATTTGTAAATTTTTGTCTGTTGTCACGTATGACAGCTTTGTAGTGTGAGAATGAACGCTCCACATCACAAGACTGGATTGGAGCATACTTAAAGGATGCAATTTCAAGGGGAGAATAATCTAAAGAACCAAGTACCTCTACGTTTGTGAACACATTTGAGAAAGACTTCAGTACCTCAAATCCCTCACTTTTTGCCATTTTTCTTTTTCCCCGATTTTTCCATTCACATTCTATAGCTTAATTTTTATGTTATCTATCACTGCAGTTGCAGTTGGAAGATCAACCTTTTGCGTCTCAAGTTCTGTGATCGCATCCCTTAAACATGTGAAATTAGAGTACACATAAGCTAGCTTACAAGTTCAGACTCTTCTAACAAAACTCCTGCAGTTTTGATGGATTTAGCATCTTCTGGATTCAGAGCATTAACAACTCTCGGGTAGATGCTGTGCATAATAGAAAGCTGCAGTTAGCCAAGTACCCTATATGTTCTGGTGGCAAAGGCAGATTTGAATACATTTGTTTGAACAGCTGAATCCTCGTGGGAGATTTTAAGAACATTTTCTTGACTGTAGAAATTAAAAGATCAATCTGTGCATTTAATTTGCACACTTCTTCGCATACTCGATGAATCCCATGGTCCAAACATGTCATATAGACCATCTTGGTGAATAGCAACGTTACACCCTGAAATGCCTTTTTCATATACGGTGCTGTATCCATAACACCAATAGAAGCCTATTGAATTTGGAACAAAAATGCATTTTTATTCTCTAAATCTGAAAATATGCATTATATGCTCTTATTGTTGAAATATGCATGCTGCATATAAATGCATGAACATACGGACCCTACTTATAACTTTTCCATAAATTTGCTAAAATACTGTCTCACATGATATAATAAAATAATGATATCTTGAGCAAATCTATGGAAAATTTATCAGTTTCACTTAATATAAGAGACCAATATGTCTCACTTGTGATGAAAAGTAATGAAAAAAAATTTTAAGTTTTCAGTTCGCTCGTCCATCCTCGGGATCCAAACTTTTGAAATAAGTAGTACCAGAGATGGATGAAAGTACTTATTCATTATCAAATAATGTTTAGAAAACAAGTTGGTCATTGATGCGTTTGAATGGCAATGAATGCAAAGCACTGCTACCCTCACTTCCAGTTTTGGCCAAAGTGTTTGTTTACAGGCTGTATGGTGTCTATAATAATAATAATAATAATAATAATAATAATAATAATAATAATAACAACAATAATAATAACAATAAAATAATAATGAAACAACATCAGGGAATAACCCTTCGCAATAAACAGGGGGTTAAATCCAACACCATCTAGACAGAAGGCCTGCGCACAGAAACTTCATACATTTTTACATCGTCATCAAACGGCCAAATTTAGGGCTTATTATTGGTAAAAATACAATTAACAATAGCCGCTTCAGTGTGATGTAACAATATATGATGTTTCTGTATGCAGGCCTTCTGCCTAGGTGGTGTTGGTAAAGCCCTAAGTTCTCCCCCCCCCCCCCCCCAGCCCAAATCAGGGTTAATGAAAACCAAATATAAAAAGATGCTAAAGTGAGAAGAAGAAAAAACAGAAAGAATAAACCAACCAAACAAACAAAAACAAAATCCTAATTCAAATGTTAAAAACACTTGCAAGCAAGCATGACAACTCTTGTCAATAAAAGTTATCAAATATATTTTGATTTTTGTTAAATAAATAAATTAAAGGCTGGATCTAATGTGCGAATTTTAGCCTGCAATTTACGAAGGAACTCATTAGCTTGATTATTCCTTTTACCGCTTGGTACTCAAAAACTATTAATTCAAGAGTTCTCGGGGAACTGAGCTGCCCATTAATGACCTTTTTTTTTAAAGTACCAAAGAGTGTTCTTTTAATTATTTGAGCAAGAGAAATATAGCTGCCAGGGAGGTTTTGTCTGAGAGATGAAAAGCACGAGTAACAAAAGAACTAAAATTTAAGAGTTTGGTTTGGAGATGCTCAAATAACTGAATGCTCCTGGAGTACCAAATCCAGACAGCATAGATAATTTTGGATAAGATGATTGTTCTATATAGCAATAAAAATATTTTTTTCCTTTGAAAAGATTTTTGTTAAGCGTTTGATTATGCCAAGAAGTTTACTAATTTCTGGTAATAATAATAAATAATTTCTTCATTTTGTTATTTCATATTTACTATTAATTTTATTATAGTTTAAGTTAATATTTCGTTTACTTGTTTATTCTTTTTTGTCTTTAATTTTATTTTATTTCATTATCTTTACTATCTAATATTAGATTTTAGTTTACTTCCTCTCCCCCTATTGGCAAGACATTTTCTCATTGGGCTTCCTCTCGTTTCATTGACCCATTATTTTAACCTTGTCCATGAGTTTTTAATATCCCTTTCACTTAACCAATCGCAGATATTTTTGGCAATTTGCTCCCCTTCCCTGTCCTAGTCTATAAGGTTTTACTTTTTATATTTTTCTTTTCGCTTTCAATTTTATTCTTTGTGGATTAGAGGTTTCCCCTTTTTGATTGTTCCATTTCACAGTGTTTATTATTTTATGGCTCTGATTAGCCATTTTAGAATTATATAGCATTTTTATAACCCCTCCACCTTGAAAAAATTTTTTTCTTTCATTTTCTTTATCACAATGAACTAGGAGGCCTGTACAAATATACCATTCCACCATTTATTTTATTTTCTGATAAACGCAGAAGATATTATGAAACAAAGATTGTAATGTGAAGAAATACCGGGACAGCTTTCAACAGAGTCATGAACCAAAGCCATACAACTATGATACAAATCAACCTACAAACAAGAAGAGAACTTCATTTTTATTTCCATAAATTGATGTCCACAAGATGATATCACAGAGATGATTTAATGTAACTACCTAGTTATGGCGTATTTTATGGGCTATTTGGCAACAGAACACATCTGACCATAATCCTTTACTTTTTTTATGTTTAAAAAGAAAACTCCATTAAAAAAATAAATAAATAAAATATTAAAAAAAATAAAAAAATAAAAAAAAATTTTTTTTAAAAAAAGCAGCAGCAACATCAGGCCACCAATCGATAGTAAGAAAATGAGACCATAAATGGTTGCCTAACTCACAGATGGTTCATTGTAACAGCTGCAGATCTGTGAATGATGTTTATATTAGCTCTCTTCCTCCACTAATAAACAATGTCTAGCACTGATTTTAACAATTCTGTCACGTAATAAGGAATGCATTCATCAAGTATCTATAATGCCCCCCCGCCCGCTGATAGTGTATAAAAGTTGAATTTTTATTTTTTTTATTTTTTAACTAAGCCACAATTCCTTTTCAAAGCTACCTTCAATTTTTAGGCCTCCTGATTAATGCAATTCCAGAGAATACTGAGATCTTCTAGTGTATACAAATTCCTCAACTGCCTTTCATTATTTAATTATCCTTGCTACACATCACAAGAAAAGAAGGGAAATCAGATCGGAGGAGAGAAAAACATGCCATACCATGGCAAAACAAATTCATCCTCGACACAATTTTTTTCTATATATACACGATGATTCAAGAGTGTAAAAAAAAAAAAAAAAAAAAAAAGTTGTTATTGTAATAGCAAATAAGTACACAAAAAAAAGTTATGAACTTGTAATTGAAAAATATATAGAGTATACGATTTAAATATAACAAATACTCAAAATGTGCCCCTCGAGCCTAGATATAAGCATGACAGCCATACGTCATCGAATTATAAACACCAATTATGACATTATTATTGTGAATTTGGTTGGCTGCATCAATTATCCATCGGAGTAAGTGTTTTTCATTGACCCTCCAAACGTAAAAATCTAAAAGAATTAAATCAGGGCAATTCGCAGGACAAGCAATCTGAGGTCCCCCGATCTAAATCTTTTAGATTTTTACCTTTGAATGGTCCCATAAAACAGATCATCTACAGAAGAGTCACTCCAACAGATAATTGCAGTTGATCATCTGTTGACATCAGTTGACATCAAATTCGCAATAACGATACAATAATTGTTGTTTATGATTCGTAGGTGTCATGCTTGTATCCAAGCTGAAGGGGCATATTTTAAGCACTCACTTATAATATTTTAGTGTTATACTCGATCGGTGCTTCTCAAACTTTTTTAAACAAGTACCACTCCGTGAGTTGACTGCTAAACTGATGTATCACTGTCATGAATCATTAATTTACGTCCATGATGCTTGGCATGAAGAAAAAGTACCAACTGGCATGTCTTGAAGTATATCACAGTAGATCGTATACTCTCCTATGCTTTTCAATTAAATGTTAATTATAAGTTCATGACATGTATTTTGTTTACCTATTTGCTACTATACTAATAAAACCTTGATCCATTCTGTATCTAATTGGAATATGCTTAATTGGGGGGGGGGGGGGATTTAAAAAATAGGGTGTCAGATATTTTGGCAGATATTGTTAAAGTACATAACAGTTTTTTTGTGTAGTTAATAAAATCTCAATAGTCAATCTCTGCCCATGTATGGGCCAACATGGATGCTGTAACAGATGCAATTACAGCAATTACAGAGAGGTTTCAATTTCATCAACGCTATGCACCTTGGATGCATAAACTGTGTCCTTTACATATCCCCAAAAGAAGAAGTCTACAGGTTGATATCTGGAGAGCAAGGAGGCCAATTTCCAAACTGGTCCATCTCGTCCAATCCACCAGTTTGGAAATTCCATGTTTAAAAACTTTCATACAATCGTAACCCAATGTAGAAGTGCACTACCTTGTTGCCAAATGATGTGAGGATGTAAATACCGAATTTAAGGGACAGCAAAAAAAAAAAATCTTTTGTTACATTTATTAACGAAATTTGAAAACATTTTCTTCCTATCATGAATCATTTTTTCCCTAAGTTTTTGAAATATGTCAAGGACTTCTGGGACACCCTGTATTTTGGCCTAGGCCTAGCTCTGCATTTCTAGCATGTTCAACGTGCATTAACAGGTAAAATTTGACAGCCTATTTTGCTTATCATACTCTTTCAGTGAGGGGAAGAAAAAAAATCACGCTAAGTTTTGACATGTCAAAGCTGATCGTTATTTGCTTGCAAGATAACTATAGATGATCCATCAAACATTAATATTATGTATTTTTGTTGTTTTTTTGTTTTATTTTTGTTCGAATGTTATTTGCACATGCTCACAAGTGAACATTTCGAAAAGTGGACCTAATGCATTTGTTAAGAGCATAAAAAAAGATGATTATGGACAAAATATTTAAGTAAAATGAGATATTTACCATATTTACCTGACTATACTCATAATACAGTAATTTCAAAAAGTTAAGAATACTGAAATTTGCATTGGTCAAGCACTGAAGAGAAGAGTCGGTAGTTAGTCAACTTTGCAGAAATAAGAGAAGACTCCTGCATGACCAAAAATATGCCATTTGCACAAAATTTCAAAGTCATTTTAGGAATACAGACACTTTGTACCTTTAGTAATAATTTCAGCTTTACAGAACTAAAATATTTTAGAACTTTAAAAAAAAAAATTGATCTATGGAACAAAAAATTAGCACCAGTGACAAAGTCCTCTAAAGAGTCCTAATGTTTAGTGGACTTGCCTTGCTGATGAATTACCTCAAAAATACGATTAGGCATCTGTGATTAATTCTCTGATTAGGGATTTGTCTAAGTGTTCTCAACCATTAAGGATGGTGCATCTCAAGTCATGAACATTTATGTATTGTCGATTGTTTTGATACACTTTTCTTGACAATAACCCCCAAACATTCTCTAGGAATTAAATCGAGAGACATAGCTGTCCATTTCATTACAGTAATGTTCTGTTCTTCAAACTACCATCTTACAACTTGTGCTTTGTGGATTGGCACATTATCTCGTTGAAACATCCATTGATCCCTGTCATGATTGATCCAAAATCAGAGAATATGCTGTGTAGCACTGACGGGTAGTTGCTGAATTGATTCATCAAGTGAGAAACTTAACAACTACTCTCCAGATCGTTATAGATCCACCACCCAGTTGTCTTCTTGACAGAGCTTGTGTTTCCTAAATCATGAAAATAATACGAGAAGCCACTTGATCCGTTAAGATTGAACTTCTTTTCATAGGTGAAGATCACAATCTTCCATTCAGAAGTTCATCATGTGTTCTCTAGCAAAAGTAGTCTGGTTAGCAGTTGCTTCCTCTTGATGCATTCCTGTAAAAGATGCGGACATTCTTGGATTACACGAACATTTCGCAGACACCTGTTGACCTGAAGATCATCTAGATTTGTTGTATTGTTCTAACAGAAATGGATGCAGCTCTGAGAATGCCATGAATTGTCTGTTGGTCATGTGCGCAAGGTCGTCCAGAACCTTTGTAAGTTGCATATTCTTCAGGATTTCTCAAGTACAGTAGAACCCGCTTAATAAGATTCTGAAGGGATCGTGCGAAAAAAACATATTAAACGGGAAAACATCTTAGGCGGGAAGATCTATAATATGTAAAATACATACTATACCGACATGGCATCATGAACTATACACCTTGCACTATTTTTCAACATAGTTGCTACCGACATTAAGACATTTGTCGTAGTGTGCATTCGGTTTGAAGAAAGAGGCAGGTGTGCCCGAGGCTATCCGATCTAGTGTGAGCCTTGCTGCGTATGGCACTAAGCTTTTGCGTTGTCAACCAAGAGCACAACACCTTCACTCAAGAGCCCTGGTCTCTTTCGTCGAATGGTGGACCAGAGTTTGGTGAGAGTGTTGCAGTAGCGTGCCGCATTGATGGTCCCTTGACGGAGGAAATCAATGAGAATTACACTTTTTGCATCCCAGAACACTGTTGCTGTAATCTTTCCTGCAGAGGGTGACACTTTGAATTTTTTCCTCACTGGTGAACTGGGATGCGACCACTTTCATCAGTACACGTCTGTCTGCCATCGTGATTTGTACTCGAATAGCCTCGGGCATGCCTGCCTGCTGCTACTCTTTCTTCAAACTGCATGCTACGACAAATGTCTCATGTCAGTGGCGACTATGTCGAAAAATATTGCAAGGTATGATGCCATGCTGTATTTTTTTTTGGCAATAAAGTTTCCGTGTCGGAAAAAAAATGACGAAACTTACTTTTGGAACAACCCTCGTAAATGTAATTATATGACGACCTACTTGAAATAAGATCTAGTGAGAGCGTTTTACATTTAATTTTGGATATTTTTGATGAGCAATGATGGATCAAATGAATCGGTACGAAAACCTGAAGAAGGCATATGGGAGGTGGGAACATGGAGATACGCAGGTGCGGGTGCGCATGGATGGACTCTGCCTGCATCACTGACAGTTGCCATGAAGTAAGAGAGCTCAAACCATGTAAGTACTATAGTGAGAAGGAGCATAATATGCGGCAAAACGCTCGTATCAAAAGGGATAGATTATATGGAATTGACAAGAAAACGCATATTATGCAGAAAATCGTATTAAATGAGTACTACTGTAATTGGTAATAACCTTTGGATTTCTCTTCAATCGACACCCAATCTCATGAATCAAGATATTTTCTTGTTTGAGAGCATCAATCTGATCTCTTTCATACTCTGATAATACAGAACCTTGTCCCATGTTACTCGTTGTTCATGCGAAATACTGGAATTCTCACAAGTCAATGAATGTTTCTAAATTTAAAAAAAAAAGTCATCACCTTTCCGCTAGTTAAAATGAACACACACGTATTCAAATTAAATTTTTACTAACTGGTGCTAATTTTTTGTCACTTAAAAAAATGCTGCATACTGGAATTGTTTTTATTTTTAAGATGCATCTTATTTTGCTTTTCTTAATACTGAAGTTATTACTAACATTATAAAGTATCTGCATTCCTAAAAAATAAATATTTTAATTTTGCTTTATTAAAACGATTTAAGTGAAAATTATAGTGGTGCTACTTTTTGGTGTATGCATTCCAATCAGTCAGACTTAGATATTTAAGAGAAATTAAACCTTAGGGAAAGTGGTTGATGTGATCAAGCAATAAATAACAAACTATAGGGCTAATGAATTGTTAGGCATGACTATCAAAGCGATGGGATAGTTAGAGAAATCGGAAGACCCAAGAATTATGTTACTCAAGAAATGAAATGCCTGGACACTGGAGTCCAGTCATTACATTTCCTCAAACCTCGCACCAACAGGATTCGAACTTGCAACAACCCAACAAACAAACTCGAGGTGCCTAATTCGAGGTTTACATTTCTACTCTTCGGTGACAAGCATACACAGATTAACCATACAATCAACAACAACAACAACTTATAGGCCACTTGTTACCGAACATCCGTAGCGCAGGGCCAAATTGGCGAGGGTATCGTCGTGCTGAACGGTCCGCTCGAGGAACGATGGGCCCGGCGATCGGGTCGTCTTAGCGGCCGTCTTCTTGCGTCCTTCCCTCCGCTGGTTGACTTCGTTGGCTGTCGCGTCGTCGTCGTGGAACACGAACAAGATGCCATTGCCACCGTCACCGTCCTCAACAGCAGCATTATTGCTCCTCTCCAACTCGATGTAGCCAGATTGCTTCGCTCTTCGTTTGCTAAAGAAAGCGCTTTGGTTCCTCCATTGTTTATTCCTAGCACTCATTACAGTACTCCCATTCCTCTCCTTTGAGTCACCGCTAAACGTCACGTTCGAAGCGCAGCCACATCTTGAAAACACATCATCAACTGTTTAAAAGAATTTTTTCATTATCATCGCCGAGAGAAAGAGAAAAAAAATATGAAAACCACTTGCGCTTTATAAATCGTTGACTGTGCCTGGCATTGCTGGTGCTGCCATCTAGCGGACAAATCCGGTCATCGAAACCACAGTATAAGGAATAAGCATACTGTGATCGAAACGCTTGCGACAACAGTTGTCAATACAAATCCAATGCGATTAGGCTTAACCTTGTTAATCAATCAAATCACCATGGTCGTCTGCTTCATTAAAATAATGAAGGCTTTGCTTTCAATGAAAATATTTAAACCAAACGAGGTCAAATTAATAAACTGAAAGCTTTTTAAATCAAAGCTTTAATAAAAACTTGTATTACTTTTAAAAGGTTACTTGCTCAGGTTTTTTAGATTTAAGTGATTAATCATAACCTTCCATTCAAATGTTTAAATCAAGGAATTGAAATTTAAGTTTCAAATTTTAATTTTATGATTTACTGAATCTCAAAATATTTATATAATTTTTTTAAATTTCAATTAAATTTCTTTTCAATTAATAATAAACATTCATTAAATTTATTCAAAAAATTCAGAGTGAATTAATTAAAATTCAAAATGAACAAAACCATTTCAGAATAAACTTGGCATTTATTTTGCTACAAATTTGAAAAAAGAAAATGTTACAAAAACAATAAGTTAAAAAAATGTACAAATACACATGGAGTTAAATGAATGCCCTTGAAACAGCTTCAAAATTTACAAGCCTCCCCTCAACCTGAGCACCAAGTGCAGGGTCGACTCTTTCTGAATATTATAATCCGATAGAGTACGTCCATCTTCCAACTGTTTGCCGGCAAAAATCAAACGCTGCTGATCTGGTGGGATGCCTTCTTTATCTTGAATTTTGGCTTTCACGTTTTCGATAGTGTCGCTGGGCTCGACTTCTAGAGTGATCGTCTTCCCGGTCAACGTTTTCACGAAGATTTGCATGCCTCCCCGCAACCTGAGCACCAAGTGGAGAGTAGACTCTTTCTGAATGTTGTAATCGGATAAAGTGCGTCCATCTTCCAACTGCTTGCCAGCAAAGATGAGTCGCTGTTGATCAGGTGGAATGCCTTCCTTATCCTGTATCTTAGCTTTAACGTTCTCGATCGTGTCGCTAGGCTCGACTTCTAAGGTGATGGTTTTGCCGGTCAAAGTCTTTACGAAAATCTGCATGCCACCTCTCAACCTGAGGACAAGATGTAGAGTCGACTCCTTTTGAATGTTGTAGTCCGATAGAGTGCGGCCATCTTCGAGCTGTTTCCCAGCAAAGATGAGACGCTGTTGGTCTGGGGGAATGCCTTCTTTATCTTGAATTTTGGCTTTAACGTTTTCAATCGTGTCACTTGGCTCCACTTCTAACGTGATGGTTTTTCCAGTCAATGTTTTGACAAAAATCTGCATGCCACCTCTCAACCTGAGTACGAGATGCAGTGTAGACTCCTTCTGAATGTTGTAATCCGACAAAGTGCGGCCATCCTCCAACTGTTTGCCAGCAAAGATGAGACGCTGTTGATCGGGTGGAATGCCTTCTTTATCCTGTATCTTAGCCTTGACGTTCTCAATCGTATCGCTAGGCTCGACTTCTAAGGTGATGGTTTTTCCAGTCAAAGTCTTTACAAAAATCTGCATGCCACCTCTCAACCTGAGGACGAGATGTAGTGTCGATTCCTTTTGAATATTGTAGTCGGACAAGGTGCGGCCATCTTCTAACTGCTTACCAGCAAAAATCAAACGTTGCTGATCGGGTGGAATGCCTTCTTTATCTTGGATTTTAGCCTTAATGTTCTCGATCGTGTCGCTGGGCTCCACTTCTAACGTAATGGTCTTCCCAGTTAAAGTCTTGACAAAAATCTGCATGCCGCCTCTCAACCTCAATACTAAATGAAGGGTAGACTCCTTCTGAATGTTATAATCGGACAACGTGCGACCATCTTCTAACTGCTTACCAGCAAAAATGAGACGCTGCTGGTCGGGGGGAATGCCTTCTTTATCCTGAATTTTTGCCTTCACGTTCTCAATGGTATCGCTCGGTTCTACTTCTAATGTGATGGTCTTCCCAGTTAAAGTTTTCACAAAGATTTGCATGCCACCACGTAACCTCAAGACCAAGTGAAGTGTAGATTCCTTCTGAATGTTGTAATCAGAAAGGGTACGGCCATCCTCCAGCTGCTTACCAGCGAAGATCAACCTCTGTTGATCTGGTGGAATGCCTTCCTTATCTTGAATCTTGGCTTTCACGTTCTCGATAGTATCGCTCGGCTCCACTTCCAACGTAATAGTTTTCCCAGTCAAGGTCTTCACAAAAATCTGCATACCTCCTCTCAACCTCAGCACTAAGTGAAGGGTAGACTCCTTCTGAATGTTGTAGTCAGACAAAGTACGACCATCCTCCAACTGCTTGCCAGCAAAGATGAGTCGTTGTTGGTCAGGGGGGATGCCTTCTTTATCTTGGATTTTGGCTTTAACGTTCTCGATCGTGTCGCTAGGCTCGACTTCTAGAGTGATAGTCTTACCAGTCAATGTCTTAACGAAGATCTGCATCCCTCCCCTCAACCTAAGAACCAGGTGGAGAGTAGACTCCTTTTGAATATTGTAGTCTGATAAGGTGCGGCCATCTTCGAGTTGTTTGCCAGCAAAGATGAGTCGCTGTTGGTCGGGGGGAATGCCTTCTTTATCTTGGATTTTGGCTTTAACGTTCTCTATGGTGTCGCTAGGCTCGACTTCTAACGTGATGGTTTTGCCAGTCAGTGTCTTGACGAAGATCTGCATGCCGCCTCTCAACCTGAGGACGAGATGGAGCGTGGATTCTTTCTGAATGTTGTAATCCGACAGAGTGCGGCCATCCTCCAACTGCTTGCCAGCAAAGATGAGTCGCTGTTGGTCCGGGGGAATGCCTTCTTTGTCTTGGATTTTGGCCTTGACGTTCTCGATCGTGTCGCTGGGCTCCACTTCCAGCGTGATGGTTTTGCCAGTCAAGGTCTTCACGAAAATCTGCATTCCTCCTCGTAATCTGAGGACCAAGTGGAGCGTGGACTCCTTCTGAATGTTGTAGTCTGATAAGGTGCGGCCATCCTCCAGCTGCTTGCCGGCGAAGATGAGTCGCTGCTGGTCGGGTGGGATGCCCTCTTTGTCCTGGATTTTCGCCTTCACGTTCTCAATCGTGTCGCTCGGCTCTACTTCGAGCGTGATGGTCTTGCCAGTCAGCGTTTTCACGAATATCTGCATCTCTATGGAGAAATAAAAAAAAAAAAAAAAAAAATTAATAAAAGAAACGCACCAATTGCATGGATGCACATAAAAACCAAATTAGGCAAACGTGAATAACCATTATGAATGCAGCTTCGAGGGGGGGGGGGGATGTCCCATCCACCCCCCACCCCCCTAAAAACCCAAAATCAGCTAAAAATCAATTCAATTAAAGTAATGAAATTAAATTTTTGAATAATTTTTATATAAAAATTCCGCTATTAGCAACACTGTACAATGCCTCCTTCCTCAACGGTCACAAAAATATAAAAACGTCGAATAACGCTGGAATCCTAATGGTACCGTAATTAGTAATAAATTATAGTTCTTAAATATCACTTGTCTCCATTGGGCAAACGTGACCATTAGGATTCCAGCGTTATTCGAAGTTTTTAGTTATTAATTACTATTATTAATTACAAAAAAAAAAAAAAAAAAAAAAAATCACGAAGGAATTGATGAGGCTTAAGCCTAACGAAAAATGGCGCCCGAGGCTTCATAAGACAAAAGAATCGTTAACATGGCGCCAAGGTTATAAGCTCCTAACTGCCGCATTCATTAAAAATTAAATATCCGCAAAGTCAAATTTCAGTTCGTTGGCGGCTTAATTGCATTCCATCCATTTGAAATTAATTAAGAAGAGCGTCAATACGTCAATGAAGTTAGAATTAATAAAGCAAATAAGGAGAAAAGAAAAAAAAAAAGGTCTCCAAAATGCTTCATTCCTTTTCACTTCCGCCTCAGTTTTCAATAAATTCAATTCCTTCAGAAAAATGGCTATTTAAATGCTTTAAACAACGAGAAAACAGAACGAAATCGTACTTACTTACTTGTAAATTTAGGAAGAAACCCGATAAACTTGCTTCGACAATAAGGGCGAGTGAAATAAATAAAAAGAGTGAATGCTACACCTCTTAACGCCGAATTTGCAACAATTGAAACAGGAGAACTGCGCAAAGCGTTCCTTATATATACCTCCGCACTCGTCTGTCATCCTTGGCTCCCATTGGTGGAAAATGACGTCAGCCTCGAACGGTGAAGCGAGCACGTGATCGTGACTGCGGTGTTTCGGTTCCTGAAAATGAAGAGAAACTTCGAGTGAGTTCGATATCATGTGATTAGCTAAGCTGTTGATGCAAGTTTGTTTTTTTTCGTTCCGAAGAAAATAAAATAAAAACAACAAAAGTGATGAAACAAATGGCGAAAGGTTGAAACCGAAGTGGAAAAACTTGCGTCACGGTGACTAAAACGAACGAAAGGAGAAAATTAATTTTGTCAAACGTTACTCATTTCATAGAACGCTTCTATTTTTGAATTCACCTTTCTCTGATATTAAGCAGGCGTATGTGGGGTTTTTAATGTTTTTTTTCCAAGCATTTTCAGAATATAACATTAATATAAATGCATGATTTTATTTATATAAGCATAATTTTCATCTTTCAATAGAATTGGATAGCTTACGCTAGCAATAGGTTTCGATGAAATTTGCATTTCCATATGTCGCTGCTTAACAATCATCATAACTTAGCATAGGCGCCGCGTAAAGGGCCTTGGAATATATTTGTTTTTTTGTTTTGAAATTCTATTTAGCACGTGAAGATTTTTAAGAAAGTTTTCAATATTGTTAACAATTCAAATTACGTGTAATTAAAAAAAAAAAAATCCATTTTAAAGTCGTTACATTGAGATTAATAAAAGTTTGAGCCACGGCCAAGGAGGGCTGCTGTTGCAATCTCACTTAAGTTAAAACAACACGTCATTTCTAGAAAAATATTATCTGCTTTTTATTTCGTTTATTTGCCTGACTTCATGACCCGGTAATGTAAAACGAGAGTAAATATTTGTTGAGAAGACACAGCTAATGGAAGAGTGACTTGGTTTTTTTCTACATAAAAACGTCCCTCACTTCCCCGTAACAGTAATTGACCAACCAATTAGCTATAGTTTTGGACTCGTAGTATCCAGCCCTTAATAAAATAATTTTTTTTTTCTGTTAAGCACCCGAACTTGTTACTACTTATAATCGAAATTCAAAATTTTAATGCTTAATTATTGTTTACAAGTGAAATAAACAGTTCGGGGAAAGGGTGCGTCTGCCCTCGGGAATTGGTAACGTCTCTTCCTGTTTTTATCTCGAGTATCCTCATTGAAATCTTATGTTGATAATGTTAAAAGTTTAATCCTCACTAGGTTAATGATTTGCGATAAAAGATAGCGAGGAGGAAACGGTTCCGTCTCGAATCTGAACGAAAGTTTCAGTTTAAAGAGTAAGACCAGGGCTTTGTTTCCAAAATAGAAATCATTTCTGGTACTCGAGGTTCCAATTTGCATTCAGTCCTCGAAATAAAATTTTAAAATTAATTTCAAAAAAAAAATGCATTTGGAATGTACATAAACGTGCATAATTGGCAAGATAAGAATTTTTAATTGATACGACGTACCGGCGAGTTCCAGCAGAAACTGAGTCCCAAGTAGGAGTAACCGAAAATAGCCCTAAATGGGTGGAATTGATAAATTGACTTCTAACCATTAAATGAATTTAATTTAACATCGTTAAAATGTTATTAGAAAGTGTCCCCTCCCAATTGTTTTTGAAGCATATAAAAATTCTTTTTGTGCTTTTGGATATCATTTCTCTTAAAATATGATTTGTTTTGTTGTTAGCAAAGAAAAAAAAAATATACATAAACCGTAGTGAAATATTCAACAAATTAATAAAATCTTCAACAAATCTTAAATTGACAAATTATAACTTTTTTCACAAGCATGCAAAATAGATTGGTAAAGGATAAAATCTAATGTAATTTAATAGAATACAATCATGGAATAATCACTTAATAAAATATCAGAAAAATTAAATGATAAATTATATCGAAAATAAATTTAACGCAATCGCTATTTAATAAACATGAATTTTAAAAATGGCCAAAAAGAAACAGCAGTGGCATTTAATAACGAATGGAAAGTGAAATGAAGCAAATGGAACACACTAAACCAGAGGAGAATGAGCAAGCTATCTTATCAATTATTGATGAAAATACGAAAGATATCAATATCAAAACTAACTGAAAAAGTTGGAGTAATTTAAATGCGAAACAATATGAATGGGTAAATGTATTCGATAGTATGCTGTTATTTTTTTTTCAAAAACCAGTTACACGGTTTTTAAAATGTTCCGACTTTCAATTTTCGTCAGTTTCAATTTTCTTTTTGTAAGTTTTTGTTTACGAAGAACTTCCGTGCTATTGTTTTTTGAATAATAAAGGGTGTCCTAAAATGAGCTGATGGTTTTCGTAAAATTTGCACGATTTTGAAAGTGAATTTTTACAATTTCTATGCCTTGTTCGATTGTGTAATTTTGTATAATTTAACTTCGAATGTTTAATAATGACAGCATTCGAAAAAAAAACCTCTACTCTGGTTGTACCACGAAATAAATGGCGGCAAATGTCAGTTCATTTTGGGACACCCTTTATTTGACCATGAGATATGTCCTATTTGTTGAACTGATAATTTGTACCTCATTGCACTAGGGTTTATATTGTTAATAACATTCAACGTCATAGTGAATAATGAGCGAATAGCGCAGTTCATATCATCCGGTTGATATATCTCCGTAACGATTGGTTCAGTTATGACAGTTTTTTCAAATTTATAATTAATAATAATATGCTTAATTATTGAGTCTGCTACGTGCACATATGTACGTCGGACCGGTTTCGGCTGTCCTATATAGATTATTGATAATTATGATTTTGAGATAGTATCCGTCGGAATATTGACTACTGGTGAATACAAAAGTTTATGAATTTTGCTATGACTCGCTATTTTCGAGATAGAGCATATTTCGGAAATTCTATTTTTGGCCGATATGTCGGGATCTGTTGGTCCCATAGAATTTGGATGCGATATTCGTAATCAGCAATGAAAGACTCATTCATTTCATATATGTCGCGTACCAGACGAATTCAGTAACGAACTTTTTAGGTTCGTTCAAAATTTATCAGATTTGCTTCCACCTAATATCAGATGATAGATATGGGAGTTAGTATTCTATCAAAGCACGAGATTATTTTTCACTGTAGACACGCTTTTTTACTTTCTTATACTTAGTATAAGGAAGTATTGTAATCACGAAAAATTTCGACCTCCAGATTTTCACTGATCTTCACGTTTTAGGGTCCCTAGATTACGAAAAAGTGATTTCTGGAAAATGTCTGAGTGTGTGTGTCTATGTATGTGTGTCCACGATAGCGTCCAAATGGCTAAAGCTATCGAGACCAAACTTTAAACTTAAGATTATAATCTTTCTCTTGGAGGTCTGATTAGTTTTCGGAAGTATCAGTTTACTCCAGCGCCAAAATATAAATTTTGAAATATCTCGTTGAACATTGCGTTTATGAAAATTTTGTATGGGATAAAAAGTGTCCCAATTTCAATTATAAACAACTTTTGTTAAGAAAATTTTTCAAAATTCCAACCGGAAGTTCCAGTTTTACTCTTGTCAAAATCCAGTTTTTGGCTGATTCAGGCGAAATGAGACGGTATAGGAAAATTTGTGAAGTATACAGAAGTGTTTAGAAGCTAATTTTAAACAACCTTTGTTAAGAAAATTTTTCAAAATTCTAACCGGAAGTACCGGTTTTACTCTTGTCAAAATCCAGTTTTTTGCGAAATAAGATGGTATAGGCAAATTTGGAATCTATACCAAAGTGTTTAGAAGCAAATTTGAAGTAACTTTTATTCACAAACTTTTTTAAAATTTCTATCGGAAGTAGATTTTTCAGACAGTTGTTTAATTTTTTTCTCAATTTGGACCAGGTCATTTATGTATAGGAAAGTCGAGTGGTGACCACGCCTCATTTTTTTAAGTTTAAAATCTTGTAAAAAAGAAATTCAAACCAAAAAGCCACATAACTAGGATAAAACTCGTCAAAGTGGGGCAAACACAAAAAAGAAAAAACAACAACTTAAAACACAAATGGTATAAGATTGTAGGGATCACATAAAATAATCCAATTTTTAGGTGCTTTTTTTTTTCTTTTTTTTTTGTAAAATCTTATTTTGGGATTTTTTAGAAAATAGAAAATTAAAATGAGTAATTCTGAATTGTTCTGGGATCCATAGCGATGCAGGAACACAAAATGGTAATTCGATGCCACTATTTAAAATGTGGAAAAGCGGTAAAAACTGTGCAGCAGCCAACTGCACTGGCATATTCAAGAAGGAAGAAGCATCACCTAATTTTCACAGCTTCTTGAAGGATCCTGAAAGTAAGAAAAAGTGGACAGCTGCAGTTGATAATGTTATATTTTATCGAAAATTACCTAAAACGATATACAAGAGCGGGTAAAATACAGGGTGATTACAAAAGAACTTCACACTTTTAAAAATTTATTACATCAAAGCTATTCAGAATATAGACACACCACATACGGATTCTTAAAGAAAAACTCTTGAAGTTTATTGTGACACAGTTAAAGATGTTCAATATGCCCCCCCATAGATGTAGTTGAATTCGTCCCAAACCCGCATTAACATGTCTCCATCAATCCCACGTATCGCTACCGTAATGCGTTCTTTTAGCTCGCCTAAGTTACGGGGAAGGGGTAGGGTGAAAACCTTGTCCTTTACACACCCCCATAAAAAGAAATCACAGTGGTCGAGCAAACAATAACCTGATTGGTCGAGCAAACAATAACCTGAAACTTGCAAAGTGGCCACCGCGGAGCCCCGACCTCACACCTTGTGATTTCTTTTTATAGGGGGTGTGTAGCCCCTTCCCCGTGATGTAGACGAGCTAAAAGAACGCATTACGGTAGCGATACGTGGGATTGATGGAGACATGTTAATGCGGGTTTGGGACGAATTCGACTACCGCATGAAGTTTGGATTTCCAAAGACTTCCGGTGGATATTAAGTGATTTTAGTTATTATTTATTTGATTTTTGTTTTCACTATTATAATTTATTTGGCATGTATATTTGGAAGTATCTAACTAAATAATAAAAAAAATTTAATAATTTTAAATTTTATGTGAAGAAGCTGTAAAAATTCTTAATTTTAACTGTAAAAACAATTATTATTGAATAAATGAATAATAAGAAGAAAACAATATTTTCATAATAATAACGAATCTATTAGTTTTTGAATAAATAAGTAATTATAATAATTATAAATCCATTACTTATAGATAAAAAATCAAAGATGTTATATTGGAAGGATCACTTATCCATGTGGTGGCCTTGAATAATTTGCACAAAGACTCCATCAGAAACAGATGAACCTCCTTCATCTATTCCTGATTACAGGAAATAAATTACAATAGAGTCAAAATGGAGATAGCAGTGGCGGAGATAGCCACCCCCATTGCTCCTAAACTTATATCAGTTAGATAAATTGTAAATATTTTTTATACTGCAATAATTTTACAAATTTACATTTACAAACTTCAGTATAGGAAAGACCTCAGGACCATCACTTCCCTGGGGAGGGGGGTGGTTATTTGAAATAACTTATAACATATTAGCCAAACCACCTGATTAGCTTCCGCCACTGAGATAGCGAAGCGATCAGCGCTAACTCGAATTAACAGTAGAAGAATGCTTGAGGGGGGAGGGACATCTAAGCGCAGTGAGCGATATACAGATCTTGTAAATTTGAAGGAACCGTATCTTTTTGACTTGCAAATCATCGGCGCCAATCAAAATATTCATTCTATCCCGTATTAACTGCTCGAAGCTAAGATAAAAGTGCTTTTTTTCATTGTATTTTTCCATTATGCGAAGCGATTCCGCCATGTTGCTTGTTTCGATAGTTGGGCCAACACACAACCATGTTTCTCGATGGTTTGTGGCCAATGACGTATTTTAAAGATACACTCCGAATCCTATTGTTAACAGCGGCAAAAAGTGAAACAAATTGAACCATGACAGTTCTGGGCAGGAGTGAGCCGTGGAGTAATTAGCTGTCTGGCTGCTTTGTTTTTGAAGATTTTGGGCCCGAGGAATAATTAATTCAAAACCATTCCTCAAAGTTGTTGTGCGTACAACTGTACAAACAGACACGAAAAAGGATCATTTTCCACAAGCATAAATCAAAAATACGTAACTAAAATGAAAATACGTAACTGAAAGACGATCGAAACGAAATTGAAATTGAAACCATGATCGAAAAATTGTTTATAAAATATAATAAAATACTTCAAATACAAAGTAAACGAAACGATAAACTTATCACTCTGTGATCGGCGTGTGAAAGAATTATTAATCAGCTACTCTCCTGTTTAGCCATGTGTTTAGCATCATCTTTCAATTTGCTTCAAGTAACAACAATTGCTTCGGAGTCTAGATTTAATGTACTTCATTAGTTGTGGCCAACACCACCTAAAGATAAGGCCTTAGTACCAACACCACCTCTTCTCAAAGCCTGAGCGCCAAAACGTCATACATTGTTACATCACCTATGGTAGGGTATTGTTAATCATATTTCTACCAATAATAAGCCCGTAGGTGATATAACTATGGGCGAGGTCAAAAATGCAAACACCGAGTTCGGTTGGTGAAGCAATGATTATTGCTCGATTGTTAACGTATTGTTGATTGTCGTAGCAACAATGATTTTCTTCATTAACTCAACTCGGTATTAGCATTTTTGACCTCGCCCAATGTATGGTTTTTCCGTGAGCAGGCTTTCTCTCTAGGCGGTATTGCCAGTACTCGGTGAGAACTGTGTCATCAAACTGAGACAGACAATGAAAGTTGCATTGTCTGTCTCAGTTTGATGACGCAGTGCTCACCGAGTGCTAAGGCCTTGTCTTTAGGTGGTGTTGGCTGGGCAGTTGAATCTCTAGGATGGCCTCCTCTAACTACAAGTTAGAGGAGCCATGCTCTAGGTAGATGGCGGTACAAGCTGTTCCTTCTCTATCTACAGTAGTGCTCTATCCCGTCCTAGAATGCCAATAAGGAGAGATAAGGAGAGTGGCGACAACACGGAACGGGATTTTGATTAGTTAACGCTCCGGACACCATAGTTTTCCCAAAATAGCGTGCCGTTTGCATTGCAGATATAGAGAAATTAATAGTTCCGTTCCGTTTATCGTTTTATTGTGCATGTTTCTTAATTTTTGCTAATAAAATTGGATTATTCAAGTTTAAAAGTTGTGGTTTTATTAGATTTGCTTTAAAATTAACGACTGAAGTGGCGAAGAGGGAAGGGAAAAATATTTTTTCATAATAAAGTGTTTTACTGTTCATAAAAATGTGAATCTCACAAAATAAAGTGATTTTTTTTAATGATATAATAATAGATAAATATTTTAAGGAATGTTAAAAAAATTTTAATTTATATAATTTCAAGGAATTTTTATTCAAGGGTCATTCGGGCCCAACGGGCAAATTTTTTATCTTGAAAAATTTAAAACAAACCGTAAAACCAATAGTAAAAATAACATTTAATAAACAAAACATATTTAAGTCATATAATATATTCAAACGGAGGCACATTTTGGAAAATGAAACTTGAAATTTAAGTATTTTATAGATAGTTTGCAGCATCAAAATTTATTTTTCAGTTGTTATTTAATTGCTAGACAATGAAAGATCAACGAGGCCTGATGACGAGCGCAGTTGTCGGCGCGAAAAGTTTTGACAAGTTTTTGTCTCTTTTAACACCTAGACGCAACTATTATAATTTTGGTTCATATTTTTTAATTTATTTGCAAAATTGCAAACACGAGAAAGTGACGTTAGAACAATTCCACGATAAAAAGAATGTAAAAGTTAATCTAGATATTTTCCTAAAACTAATCATCGATAATTGAGAATTTTTTTCATCTTTTGCAATAGATGTCAAATTTTTATTTTTTTATAGATATAAAATGTGTACAGACTGCTAAATATAAACTCTTTTGTTATTCGCTATTAGTTTCCCTTCATGCTGAAAAAGTGAAAAAAATCAATTCTCGAACTTGCTATCAGCTGATCAAATAATCCCATTTATTATGAAAATTAAACATTAATGTGCTTCTTTTTTTAACCTCCTTTATCTAATATACCAATAAAAGCTTGGTAAGCTAACCAGCATTAGCCATCTTTACATTTCTTCTTAATAAGCTGAAAAGTATCGTAAATTGTACCTCTGCTAATTCAATCTTTGGGAAAAACATGGCCGACGACCCGAGTTGTCACCACTCTATCGTAGCTATCGTAGCTACTGCGTATTAGAAAAACGGGTTAAAGAGTTTTTATTTCTGTTTGTTTTTTTTTAAAGAAAAATCACTATTCATTTTTAACAAAACTAACTTTTAGGAAAGAAAAATACAATATAAAGTATCAACAACAATGAAGAAACTACGTCATTTCAATGTTCTTAAACTAATTCTATACATAATAACGTGAAGAAAATCTGATGATGAGTTCAGCAGAAAAATTCTAATAAATTTCTTTTATCATTCAAGTAATAAATAATGATGTTTATTTTATCACAGTTTGAAATAAATTGTGCTGCGCGGAAGATGGGAAGACGACCCATGGAGGTAAGTGACAAGATCAGAATGGATAAGCTGCTTAAATCAGATTTAAGTTCATCCTTGACACTGATATCGAAATGAAAGGGTAAAAACTATGTGCGAATATTATCTACATAAAAAATACTGCAACAGATCTTTATTATCCAGGACTATATAAACTTGTATTTTACATATTTTTAAGTGAACGTGGTTTATATCCAAGAGGATAAAAGCAGCTTTATATGCTTCAAAGTATTAAATTTGCTCTAATTTATTTGCTGTACTCAATATCTCCATTTTTTTATTATTAATCTTGTGCTATTATCAGGATTTCATCCAACTCCATTCTACACAGTTAAGCTTCTGCACAACGCTATTACATAAGGTATCTCATTGTGTAACGTTCACTTGTTTCAAACCAAGTATTTCGTAAACAAAATGAACAACCTGGGGTGTTATTCGCTTTTTTTCAGTTTTTTATTTCTTTCAAATGTCTGGACCATCAAGGAGATAAGTAGATGATTTGTTTCACCTGGTTCATTAGAAAAACAGCAGGTGCCGCAGTCATTTACGAAAGAGACGCTGCTCTCGATTTCATGGATGGAAGAGGAAAAATGTGTTTGGCAATCGGTTTAAAAAAGTCCAGTTGAAAGAGGTGTTGTTGAATTTATTTAAGTAAATAAAGTCCATTGAACTTTGCTATTTCTGTAATATGTAATGTGTCTATATAATTAAAATATGTTTATAAATTTCAGGTTACATAAACCAATTGTCAACATCCTTTTCAGGGTTCTCCCCAGAAAATTTTTGCAGCCGGGTGGCAGGAAAAAGTAGCCGGGTGGTGGTTGGGGGGAGGGGCAACATTGTAAAAATTTTATTTGTTTTAAAAAAACACCAGTATGACTCAAAAAAGGAGGACATAATTGCATGGTTAAACATAACTAATTTAATAACAGTTTCTGAAATAAAGGGCATAATATATATTAAAAAACAGTAAGACAACTTAATTTTTCAATATTTTTTACAAAAACAGGATAAAAGAATTTAAACTATATTAAATAATATGATGTATACAATCCAGTAAGTTACATTCGTAAGCTTTAAGAAATTAAAAAAAAATTCTTTAATAAACTATATATTTAGTCTTCTCTTTTTCTTAGAAGCCCAGTTGTCAGCAACTTTATCGTAATCAAAATTTATTGGATCTGGTCCTTCCAGTGAAATAAGCATAAGATTATTTAATGTGGACTGATTTATACGATTCCTCAAACAGGTTTTTATTCTTTTTAGGGCAGAAAATCCTCTTTCACATTCAGCTGTGCTTATAGGTATAGCTAGTCCCACAGCAGCTAGTTTTGCTAGATTGGGGAACGACTCTTTGAGTTCGGATATAGTTGCTAACTTCATCAATATTTCTTTTGGATGTAAATTTTTATATGTCTCTCCTTTAATCATCTTTGATGCAACTGCCCATTCTAATTTAGCATTTTCATAATTTAAAATTGGAGGATTTCCATATTTTGAATAATAATTAAAAAGGATCTCTGAAGCTGCACTTTGGTCATGATCTTCTGCACTGAAAAGTCTTGAAAAGCAAGAAATGATTGGCATATCTGGAAATCTTCCTTCTAGGTGATTAATAATTGTGCATATGTATTATCATAGATTGCATTTTTGAATGAAACAGCATTACTATCCGAATAATCAATATGAATATCTAACCATTCACCTTCAAGAAGCTGATTACAAGAAAAGCTTTTTCCAGAATCAATTACAGTACTTGTGATCAGTCCATTCTTTAATGTCCATCTTCCAATTTGAATATCAAGTTAATTGAAAAACAAGATATTTTAGGATTTTGGAAATGACAGCCAAGAGTATCCTTCAATTCCATAATGGATAGTTTAGTGGCTTCTAAGACTGGCTGGATTTCTGTCAAGTTTACATCTTTCTTTTGCCGTGCTCTGGATAAGTTTGATAAGAACGGCAAGACATCAGAAAACATCATTAATGAAGCTACGAAATTATATGTTCTAAGATGTTTACTTAAACCTTCAGCTGTGATATCATTTCTTTCGGTGGCTTCCCTCTCGAGTGCAGCTATAATGCTCACCATGCTTTCTCTTAGAGATTGTACTGCGGAATCATGAGACAGCCATCTAATATCACTAGCCATTTTAAGCTTAACCTGAGGATTGTCTAGTATTTTTTGGATTTTAGTTAAGCCAGCCATCCTAACCGAAGAGCTTTGGAAGTAAAAAAACAACTGTCTTAAAATGTCGTTAAACTTTACTAAGTAAGGTACTTCAGCAGCTGCTTGGGCACTAGCAAGAGCAAGCCGGTGGTTTACACAATGGCAATTTACCATGAGCCCTTCTGTTTTATCTTTGAGCAGCTTTGCAACTCCCTTTTGCTTCCCAATCATAACAGCTGCTCCATCAGATCCAAGTCCTACTAAATTAGAAATTTTTAATCCCAGGCTGTCTAGCACTTCGATGATCTTTTCAGTTATAGTTTCAGCTTTGCCATCACTGATACTGCAGGTTGATACAAAACTAACCACAACCTCTTTTTTAAGTTGACTAACATATTTAATATATATAATTAATTGTTTTAACACTGAGATGTCAGTTGTTTCATCACATAGTATACTGAAGTAATCTGCAGAATGCATATCATTCAGAATTTCAGATCTAATTTCTGATGCTAAAACTTCAAGCAACTCTTGCATTATTCTTTCTAAGGTATAATGTGCGTTTTTACCAATATAAAGATGTTCTAAATAAGTGCAATGTTCAAGCAATTTTTCAAATAATGTGGTATGTGGTAATTCGTTTTTGGCTAACCAGTACACTGATTTTAAAGCTCCTAAAAAAGCATCTTTCTGTAAGTTGATCAAAACTGAAACAGATTTTTCAATTTGGCCTAATCCAGTGTCTTGCAGTACACGTTTTTCAATTATATCTGTACAAGAATCCGAGTGTAATTTACTTTTTTCATGATCAGTCCAACTTTTTTTAGTAGTCTAGTGCACGGCACAGTAACCCAAGTCAGTTCTTTGTTTGCAGAACTTCTCTTTGCATATTTCATACATAACGAACACATCATTCCATTATCTTTCACCAATAACCAGTCAAATTCCTTAAACCAGTCTCTGCTAATACCTGATTGAAGGTGCTTGGATATATGTTTTATATTTGACGCTGAGTGCACTGAAGTTAATTCACCAGATGCGCCGGCCTCTGCAAGGTCTTTGTCAGAAATTGGCGATTCTATTGTTTTGTTGCCTTCAAAACTTTGCTTATCAGTTTCTTTTCTTTTAAAATAATTGAATAATGTCTTCTTTTGGTTTGGCTTTTTACTCATTGTGCTTCAATTTAATAATAAACACCAAATCCTGTTATTAACAGATGTATCACTTAATTCTAACTTCACTAATGTGTGTTAGTAGACATAATCTAGGCATGTGTTAATTTAAACAAACAAGAAAGCATGACTCATCAGTAGGGGGAATGTGGAAAACTAGCTGGAGTTGACAATAGTGCTTTATATACTGATATATAAATCAATATGGATTAGATTCAATTATATAGAGAAAGATTGCCGAAATAAATGATCAAAATAAAATTAAACATTAGACTAAAGTAATTTCCGTCGATGTTCAATACAGGGTACAACTGCACGTGCGATAAGCCGCCCGGCAGCAGACGACGTGCGAATCGTTTTTTCCGAGTGTTCCATAGTAAGATTAATTTTTTAAGCGGTTTCAAATTCAGTTTTGTGTCTAAAACGGTAAAAATCTGAAGACAGCTTAAATAGACATATACTAGTTTTATTAAGATAATAAATCAGCGTTTGTTTATTTATCTACTGTATAATTTCTTTTTCTTTATTGGAATAGATTGTTAATTTTCTATCAGCATCGGCCATTTTTATCGGATATTAGAAAAGAAAAAAAGAGGCCTAGCAAAAATATAAAACATTAAATAAAACTATTCTCGCTTATTTCACAGTTTGAGATTAAATGCTGCAAGTTTCCTAAAAATAAATATTTTTAGCTCAAAGAAAGCATATGAATTTTACACACGTTGATGAGTAGACTTTGTATTCTTGCGCTACTACATCGCTGTTCGAGCAATGCCATGTTAAGTCCAGGCCGATTATATACTATTTAAGCTTCTGTCTTTCCACAAATCATCAATTTAATTAAATCGAATTTTAAGAATTAAAAAAGCTTTCTTTTAATTCAAGTTTATTTTATTCTCGTAAATATATTTTCCTTGCTGCCAAGGAGATCAAAGAAAGTAGTCCATGTATCAGTACGCTCATAATGGCTTTTGATTCTGGTAGCGTAGCTCCATGTTATAACCATTTTTACAGGTTAATCGTCGGTTAATGATAATCTGCAGTGAAGTGACAAATACGGATCATCCAGAGACTAACTTATTTCTTCTTAGAACCCAAATAAAAGTAACGGGCTTAATGCAAAATATTTATTCAACTGATAAGAGATCGTCTGTGAAATAGGTTGCTTAGTTGACGAATGCGGTAGTTCAATATTTATTATAATATTCAGGTTATACGTTAGTGAACGGCGTGTTTTTGTTCAGCGGAAGAATTAAACTGAAGAAAATCAAATTAGACAAGTATCTCTCAGTTATCTTTTCAGGCAGTTTCGAGCACGTGTTTTTGTGTTTTTCTGTGGTGAATCCCACTACTCCAGGCGCCATCCTCGTGATTTGATCGTAGCGGGGAATGGGGATGCGCTTTCGGTGTAGATCGATCCGAGGAGAAAATATGGTACTTGATTAAAGAAAACATTCATTAAATTTGAAATTAAGTATTAACTTACTTACATGGATGATTAAACAATATTTATATTAAAACTTAGTTATATAAATAAAGTTTCAAACGGACAGATTTATTTTAATAAGAGAAGGCCCTTGAAGAAAGACAACAAATTTTCACCACAGGCAATCAGCCGGGCGGCCCGCCCGGCTAAAAGGGCCTGGGAAGAACCCTGCTTTTCGTCATGTGCTTTCGCAAGAAAAATTTCACAGATATCAGCAAAGCAGCGTCAGGGTTATTTCTTTCCGATGATTTCACTTATATATCAATATAGGCTGCCCTCGTCGCGGGTTCGAATCCCGCGGTGGCTTGGATGTTTGTGTTGTCCTTTCTAACCCCTACTAACAGCTTCCAATCTGCATTTGGTCAGCGTGGAGGCTTATTAGAAATTTCTCTTCAAATTAATCATGCTTTCTCTCTACGTGGAAAATTTGGAGGAGACTTCATATTGTAACAGATAGATGATTATCGTAAATGATGATTTGAGTTTATAAATAAGATCTGAAAGATCTTCGTACATTTATAGCTGCTGGTATTGTCGTTTATGGCGAATTTCTTGACACTTATCAAAAGCGGTTTACAGGAGATCCATAATTGTTGGAGAATAATATCGAACTTTTGGACGGGCCAACCCAAAGCCCAGACCTCAACCCGACTGAAAGCCTTTGGAACGAACTGGAGCGTAGAATTAGAAGTTTGGAACGGATTGGCAATAGAAACGGGTGTGGGTATGGAAACTTTTCTGGCCATGTTGATAATCTGAGGAAAAGGTCATCAGGAAAGCCGCTTTCTTGGATGCAGTTTTAAGATTCTCGAGGAAGTGAATTTTCAGGTAAGACTTTTTTTTGCTTCGATCATACGAGGTGCGATCAAAAAGTTCCGGGACTGGTTCATTTAAAGAGAAAGTCCTTTATTTAAATACATTTACACTCTGTCTCCTTCAAAATAGTCCCCTTGCGAAGTCATACAATGAGTTCAGCGTTCCTACCACGTCAGGATTCTGCAGTGTCCTGGAAGTCTTTTTTGTTGAAATGAGTCTTCTGTGATTCGCACCGGATCTGCTCAATCGTATATCAAAATTGCGACCTTTCAACTGGTTCTTCATTTTCGGAAAGAGCGCAAAGTCTGCAGGAGCCAAGTTTGGCGAGTAGGGTGGGCGTGGAAGCGAAGTCATATTGTTTTCGCAAGAAACTCATGTGTGAGGAGGGCTTGGTGAGAGGGTGCATTGTCCTGGTGGAGCATCCAGTTTTTTTCACGCCACAGATCTGGTCGCTTTCGCCGAAAGTCCTCCCTCAGATTGTTCGTTGGTTAAAAGGTCCTTGAATAAAATGACCGAAAGGCCTCGTTTGTTTTTATGTGATGGAGTTCGGATTTTTTTATGTTTTCATCCTCAGACCGTACTATTGAGCTATGAAGATGCCTTGGAGTTCGGATATCAAACGAAATAACCCCTCAGATCAAAACTCTATTTTAATCCGGGAGGTTCTACTCCATATCTGCATATCACCAAGTAAAGGGGGACTTACTCTACAACGCTTATTAGGTTTCATCAATATTGATGGTGCACACTTCGCGACCTCTCATTGACTAAAAAAAGAAAGGTTCCAGTGTCGAGACACTCCCTGTAGATGAATAAAATGAGATTTGCGGGGATATTTTTAAAGGAAAGACAATTCAATTTGCAGCAAACTTAATTAGGCCTAAAGCGTCACCTTTCCAAGACTCGAAACAGTAGATTTGATTCCTTTTCGTCCCGAGAAGTTGTCTTACTCCTGATGAAATCATCTGCTCTTTATGACACAAATGCTGCAAGTGTTTATTTTATCATCTGGTGGAGATTGTTATTCGTTGTATTTTACTTTTTTGCCCCCAGATGGCGTTGCTGTAAATCTTTGCATAACCATTATTTTCGTGAATATGACGAATGCCTAATTTAATCTCCTCATCATTAAACGTAACTTTTTTTATTGGTTCACATAACCGTGCCAGCTGAGGCTGAGTGGCCTTGCAGATGCAGTGTTATCCTGAAATTTGTTTTGATGCGACCATTGTTTGTTTCTCTGTTGCTGTGGTACTGTTGCATGGATCCATCTTATGGAATATATATCCAAATATTCATACTTGGGACATATGTGCTAACGTATGAGATTATGCCACTCAGTGTTATTCCATTTCATTTGCGCTTCCTTCTTCCATGAAAGAAATCGTCCAGGTGAGCTCAGACGGCGCGAGCCATTCTTTTTTTGTGCTTTCAGGAAGATTATCGCGAAATTATCATGCGCACGCGCTCTTTATGCATTTCTGTTGATGCAAAAGGGAAAAAAAATGCCCCGTCCTATACAAAAAGGAATTCTTCTTCTTCTTCTCTTTTTCCTTCGAAGGTCTCTCTCTTGAGCTCCACAGACAGATGCTTTGCTGTTGCTTCTTTTCTTGTGGAACGAGCGCAAAGCTAAGAGCAGCTGGTGGCACGCTCCACCGGCCTCGCCACGAGGGTGATCGATGCCTCCTCGGTGTCCTTAACCTTGCCTTCTTATTCCACCTGCCTCGTCGCTTTTAATCGCGGGAATTCGTTCGCAGCACCTCGCTCTATGCTAATGAAGAGAAAAAGGAGCATCGACACGAGCTGCTCTCCATTTGAGACTGCGAACGCAAGTGGGCGAATTTCGTTTAGACTGTGCGTGAAGTACTTTAGGGACTGCTTATCAGGTTGAATTTTGCAAGCAGGTGCGAAGGAACGCATTCTTCCCATCTGTGTCTGCCTTTCATAATAAAAGAAATTTGACGGACGAGTGATCAGACTGAACCCCTACATGCAGAGAAAAAGCTCTCGTACGAATATTTTTACAAATGTTAGAAAATGCAACAAGATTGGGTTTCTTCTTAGTAACCAAAATAACCGCCGTGTGCAGCATCTTCCAGAGTCAGTAACATGCTGAAAGGTGTCCACTGGTATCTGCAGCAATGCAGACCGCAATGCTGCTGAAGGTTGCGATGTAGGATCTATTGAGCGAACATGATGGTCTAGGGGATCCCAAAGGCGCTGGATTGGATTTAGGGAGCCAGAGAAGTACTCGGAAGTCTTGGATATCGCAATGTACTGCTAGGATGACCCATTCGTTCCAGGTGTACATGATCCACAACAAATTTTTTCAATGTACTGAAGATTTTGTAAATCTACATAATTTTAACTTTTCACTGAATAGATAGATATACCTACGTCACTGTCTATAGAGTAAATGTAATCAAGTGATACATACCACATACATTTCAAAACAGAATTTATTTACAAAACTAAATACCATAAATTAAAAAATATTAATAAAAATATAAAATGTAATTTTGTTATCTTTCTTCGTCACATGAAGATTTTTCCTCCTCTTCATAAAATGTCATCTTCAGCGCCGTCCATATTATTAGAAGCACAACATTTTTTGAACCCTTTAACGATAGATTCATTGGAAATACACATTACTTTCATCAGCGGGCATAAGCTTAACGTATCGACATTTCCTACCCAGGAATCAGGGTGACAACACAACAAAATACAAGAAATTAATCCCTCCGAGGAGGGTATAGGAAAATAGTGGAAGCCTTGAGTTCATCTATTTTTCATCCCTTTATCTGTACTCTTTAACCTCGCCAATTTTTTTTTTCTTATCAAAAAATCTTCTTTCCTTTCTCGTCATTTCCGTTCGAATAATATATCACATGCCATATATTGCCACAGTTCTATAGACCAAGTGACTGCCACCCCCACAACTCCGACTCCACTGGAACAGTTTGGCCCAAATTTTATAGTAATGTAGCTATTGCCTAAAGGAATCTGCAAATTGAATTTCACTCCTAAATACCACGTAGATCACTTGGTCCCCTCGAACTCCTACCCCTATAACTCCGACCCCAGTGAGCCAATCAAAATCAAACAACATGTAAATAGTGAGATAGGACATGCCCATAGTAAGCTACATTCCAAGTTTCAACTTGCTACGTCAAAAAATGAGGAAAATATGAAGGGGACGGACGGACAGACGGGCATTGTGAAATCAGTAAGTGCTCCGCTATACATTTTGCCATTCACATCTATAGTTTCACCTCCTAAACTATTTTAAAATGCTTTTTTTATAGTATTTGGCATGAAACTTCAAAACCTAATGCTTTCCGCAATACGAAAGTGATTCGCAAACGTTCGCTAAAAAAATGGCGCCAATCAAAAAAAAAAAAAAAAAATTCCACCGCACGCGAATTTACCCGAGATCACTGTTTTTCTATCAGATTTCTGAAAAAAAAAACAAAAAAACTGGTCATGTATTCGGATAAATACGGTAACTAAATCAGGGATATCAGGTCACCTTCCAACCTGATGATTCTTCAGGATGATTCTTTTCGGAGATTTCCCGCCAAATAAGACAATGACCATCCTCTGCTTCGGAGACCTAAAGGCGATAAATAATGTTTTATTATCACGCGTCTGGACAGAGACGGACCTGGTAAAAAAAACAATAAATATTGGATCAATGCGAATGAAATGTCTTGAAAATGAGAAACAAATTTGGACGCGAATAACTCAAAATGATGCTGTCTTGTCTAGTTCAAAAAATCCCCTTGAATCGACACATTTGCTTATCTACAGGAATTATGTGACGT
>JAHWFO010092203.1:1460402-1512306 GCA_023313115.1 Rhysida immarginata
ATGTTGGCCAAATTTTCCTGTTTTCCACGTGGAAAAGTAGATAAAGACGTGTAGTTTCAGTTGCACTTACAAGGGAATCCCTCGAACATGTATGTCACAGATTTCCACCAAATTGAAATATGTTACTCAATTGAAGCTACAATAGATGCTTGCAAAATAAGAGAGTGCGGATTTTTGTTTCTTTCAAAATAAACCACGAAAACGAAAAAAATTTGAGCACACATATTCATACATGGACTCCATTGTTAAAACGGTGTATTAATGCGCTTAACGGAACTTCTTTATTCCACTACTCACGAATCCACTTCAGATGAAATAGACAGCAGCAGAGGGCAATTGAATGGCTTCTCAATTTCTAAACAAACTGAGTTTTTAAAAATAGATTATTACAATTAGCTAATTGCCTTCCAGTAAAAAATGTCTAGAGTAATTAATAACCATTTCCTTAATTTATTATTTAATTTTATTAAATAATTCGGTAATCAAACACGGGGCAACGTCGAGTAATACGTTGCGTTGGTGAGGGGGTATGTATCGCGGTGCTTTATAATTTTAAATAAAAATAGTATTCATGGATGCCTACCTCATCTTATAAATTATTTCGAGACGAATAATTGTACAGCAAAATTAAGGTTTTATGCTTAATAACAGTGCTCTAACTGCAATTCTTTGGCGATCGCCGCTAACAAGTTGCTTCCCCTCTTTCCGCCATGTTTTTTGAACTCTGCGCAATTCCGGGGCGCTTCACTGCCGCGCAACGCTATCGCTTCCACGGTGTGCTTGCGCGCAAAAAAAAAGGCTATCTGGGGTTCCCTTGTTAGTTGTTTACCTGTATGTTTTGTAATTTTCTTTGAAAAAAATAAATGGCGTTACTTTGTGATATCTGCTCGTAATTCAGTGATTAAATTTGGTCGTTGCTTTAAAGTTCTAAACAATTTAAGTAATAACTTATTCCTCGCCAAAGTTTCCTGATTTCCACCTAAAACCACCCAAATGGGTGGATTTCCAGTTTCGTGCACACTTTTGGCCAAATTTTCCTGATTTCCACCTAAAATCACCCACATGGGTGGATTTCCAGTTTCGCTGGATGCCACAGAGGAGGGGAAAGTGCTTGAGACCAGAACAGAATGTTGCATAGTCCCAATAAATCTCTGCGGCGATTCTCAGTGTCCTAAGCACAGTACAGCACAACGTGTCCTACAGTACAGCACAACGCATCATGAAGAAGACGTTGAAAATGTTTCAATCGAATCATTTCTTCTCTACATCGATTGTTCCGCTACTTCGATTGCTCCCCTAATTCGATTGCTCCTCTACCTCGATTGCTCGTCTACATTGATTCCTCCTCTATTTCAATTGTTCCTCTACTTCGATTCCTCCTCTAATTATTCTTACATATCTAACCTAAAATACACATTTACTCACAATATATATAAGCTTGTCGCTTGAGTTTGGCTATAGGTTCCAAATCTCTGCCTGAGATTTATTTTAGCAAATTTAAATTTTCGCCTATTTGAGGAATACTATATACGAAAGAAATGAAGGGTATAGGAAACCCTTACAATTTATTTGTAATATGAATTAAATGGTTTTTTTTATTGCTTCGATTATTACAGTTATACGCTGAACAAACTGCAGGCATGTTCACGTTCTATAATATTAAAATATCCTTTACAAATCTCCAATAAAACCACGACTTTGTCACTAGAAAACCACGTTCAATAAATTTTTCTCGCAAAACTATTAAAAAGAAAAGTTGTTTGTTTCGACTATCCCTACTACCTCTCCAAGTTTGGCGATGGAATTAATTTTTACCCTGCAGTGGCTAAAATGAACGTTAGTGGCACAGTGCCGTCGCTTATGTGATATCACATTTCAAAGCTACTAGGGCTGTTGAACATAAAGCTCGTACAGGCCGGCCAAAAACATCAACCGACGAGATAACTTCAACAATGGTGTTGCCAGCATTTGCAAAGGAGTCCACAACGCAGCACAAGACGGCTTGCAGCTCAGCTGAGTGTGGACTCAGCCAATCACCCAGAGCACGAATTCTGGGTACCAACAAGTGGCATCCATCCAAAGTCGTTGGTGGCGTCATAGTTATTGTGTGATGTGGGATATGAGGCACCCGTTTAATTGGACCAATTTTCATAAACGGTACCCTAAACGCTGATGACTACCTGCGAATGTTCCAGAACACTCTGTTCTGTCATTGTTGATTGAAGATGGCAGTTTCCCAAGTTTTTTTCCCAACAGGATGGTGCATCCGATTGCTTGCTAGCATGGTTGCATCGTTCATTTAACACACCATTTCCGAAATAAAAAAGCCATGTTCAGTGACTTTTGACTCACCCTGTAGTTTTGTAATAATATGGCTGTATGACAGTTAACTATCAACCTAACAACATAGAAAGAACGTATACGTTCGAGCCAAGGTGTTCGCGGTGTAACATATCAGCTTTAGGAAGACGCGGGGTTTGTTTATGCGCCGCTGTGAAACAGGTAAAATCGATTCCGACGCTCAATCTCAGCCTTTCGATTATCGACATCGATCGTTTACTTAACCGAGAGGGCGCATCGATCGCCGGCAAATAATCAGAAATCAAAGACATAAACGCCGTTCTCGTTCAATTCGGTTTTATGTTGACGGGGCGACGTTTTCAAATGGAATAATACGCATTTGATTAATGCCCGAGAGCCACTACGAATTGGAACATAAATTCTAGCGCGTTTTTATTGTCGTTGTTCTTCGAGGTAATCGATAAAGTGGAAGATGTTCCGCAACAGAAAATAGCGCCACCCGTGAAAAGAGACGTGAATGGTTAAGAGAGCTTAATGGATTTTCAGCCCTTTGGAAATTGATGCAAAAATAAGCCTATTACGGACAAGGCGCTAATAGGCTTCTTGCTAAACGACTTCCGTCTGTGGTGGATTCGTTGACTCCTCGCCGTTTTTCTAGATAAAGTGTTCAAACAGCGAAATACTTTTGAATTGTTTACAAGCTGTTTATTGTCTTAGAACAATCTTCATTGTTTGTCGGCGTTTGATGGTTTCTTTAGCAAAGGGTGAAATTTTTTATCTATTTTTCAGGTAAACTGAAGATTCGCGCCATCAAGAGAGCGCAACTTGGAAGCGAAATCATCAAGGAAAACAATTTTTTTTTTTGGATCAGTTTTTTGCACGCTTTTTTTAAAATAATTTGAAATAGTACATTCGCACAGACCTCCCCCACTATGACTTAAAATTAATTCTTTTTGCATATTCTAGGGGCCAGTTTTACTGTGTCAAATGTCAAATATTGCAAAAGATTTCATTCAGAGTTCTGCTATTTCCATGGATCCTCAATATCTCTCAAATGGTGCAGTTATCTTCCATCAATTTATACTCAACCAGATGAAAATGCACACGCTATCCATTACCAAAACGAACTTAAAAGGTTGATAGGGAATTTAAATGTAAAAATATGAATGGGTGAATGTGATTGAATTAGATTTTGTTTGAGTGAGATGTGTATGAATAACACAAGATTGTGAATGGTGCGTAAGATAGTGGGTGCGAGAAGAATAAGGCATGAAACAATAAAAGTAGAACATGACAGTGCCGGTCAGAAGTTTAGCCACAATTATTAGAAAAACCCTTTTTACTTGAAGGGATTCAACCCTTCTTTTAATTATTGTCCCCAGATGGTCCCCCTAGTTCTCATCCCCCGCAACTCTGAATCAGTGGGTCATTAAAGACCAAACTTAATAGTGAAATAGGACATGACCATGGCAAGCTGTGTTCCAAATTTCAACTTCCTACCTCAAAAAAGTAAAAAAATATGAAGACGGACGGACAGACGGATATTGTAAAATCAATGAGTAGCTCCATTCTGCCGCTACTTAATAATGAGTGCATATCGCAGTTCATATCATCCGGTTGATATGTTAAATTTCCTTAACGATTGGTCCAATTTTGGAAGTTTTTTTTTCTAATTTATGCATATTATTGAGTCAACTCTTTGCGCGTATGTACCTCACATCGGTATCGGCCGTCATATACGGAGATATTGATATCGATATTCGATAGTTATGATTTTTCAATAGAGTCTGTCGGAATATTGACCCCTGGTCAAAACAAAAAATTCATTGATTTTATGGTACTACTAGAAGAAGCACCCGGCGTTGCCCGGGATATTTACAGTTGTAGGTAAACAGAACAACCTCAAGAAGTTAAATAATAACACAAATTGGTTTTCAGTAATTCTGCAATTTTCTGCTGTAGACGATGCTCCCGTTGTTCAGATGTTTCCGACGCCCGCAGAACTTTTGCCTTCTCTTACCATTCATTTCAGTTATTCAATACTTGGTAAACTTTTGTTGCAATTGCACTCTGCTCTCGCAGTATCATCTGGTGTGTTACTCCCTATTCTACCTGCTGAATGATGAGAGCTTCGCCCTCGAAAAGCGCTTACAGGATAAGGTTGTATTTTTCCTTTTATTTAGTGTTGTGGTTAAGGAGTCTTTCATTTCTCTTCTTACAGTTTCTTCTGTTAACACGCTCACCATTTGCTCAGTTGCAGCAGTGTGCTGGCGAAACCAATACAACACTGAGCGAAGTGACTGGTTCTTCTGTCGCCTTTCCAATCTTTCTCAATTGACTGCAGCATGTAAGCTTCGTCTTGACTCTCCAAAGCAGATCATGTTGATCATTTCAGGAACAGCGTAGCTTGCCATCCTGGAATAGTTCTGTCATCTGTATGCTGACACATGCCTTTTATTGGCTGCTCCTCATGAAAGTGAATGTTATTATGGTAATTTATGGTAATTTCTTGATTTGCATGTTGAACAATCAAATGTCTTTTGTGAAGTGCATAGGGAGGTAACTAATAAATTCAACAAGTGATTGTTGGTGATCCGTTCATCGGATTTTGGAATCTTTTTTTTTTGCTTTGTTCGGAATTCTATGCTAAACAAGTGGAATTTTCCGTGTATCTGTTACGGTTTTTAAGATAGGATTTGAATGTGTCCTAATTTGGATATTTGGGATGACCACCCACAACTTCCTATTAGTGATGGTCGATATCCATAAAGTATCGCGATACCGATTCTACGTACGATACCAAAAAGTCCGATACCGATACTTCGATACCTAAGGATCTTAAGTATCGCCATACCGAACGATACCTACCGATACCAACATAAAATACACAATTACACAATGAATTCACACAAGAATGAATATAATATCTTTGGTTTTAATATCTTTGTTGCACAGAATGCAACACTTAACATTTTTCTTACCAGGAATTGATTTAAAAAAACGTTGCACAGACATATTAGGATATTCAGTGCGCAGCCTTTTGTTCATCGGCGCCGCCATCTTAATAATTTTAATAATTAATAAATACCGCATACTGTTAAAAATATGATGGAACGTTATTAAAGACTTGCTTACTGCTACTCTGTTGCAGTTTACGAATGTCTAATGATGCAAATTATTTAATTAAAATTTACAATACATATTATATTTAAACAGGGTGACTAGCGACCGGGAATTTCTTGCAAGTAACTTACCGGTACTTAAAAATAAATAAATAAAGTAGTTAGTTTTTTGTTACAACCTTGATAACGACAAGCTTCGAGTCCAAATGATTACCCTACCTATGAGGAGTACTAATGAGAAGGTTTGCAATGAGACCCTACAATAGACAATCGAACAGTGCAGGGAAAACGAAACGAGCGGTCCGAAAGCAAAGCTTTCACTGTCATACTCGTCCAGAAAGTATAAGATGAAACCTAGGCAAGAAGCCAGATGAAACCTAGTTAAGTCATCCAGAGAATAAGATGGAGTCCTTTCGTGTCAGGACGATAGAGTGGATTGTTGATTGACGAGGGACAAGGGACATGAGGAGCTAGGAGATCCAGTATTCGGGAAAGACGGCCTTTTGGATATTGTCGAAATTGATGTCCAGGATGTAACGAGGCCTGCGATGCCTGAGGAAACTTCTAAAGGTGAGCGGATGGATACAAGAATACCTTTAACCAGGAGGATTGGGATGGTCCTTCATCTTTGGAAGCAGCTTTTTCAGCAACTCCTGGACGTGATTTCCAATGGGAGGTATATCAAAATCGTCGGCAATAGAAGTATTTGTTGCAACTCTCCTGTCCAGTTGGGCAATGGTCCTGAAGGTAACGTTTTGGAAGGTTTGGAGGTCCTTCCATCTGGACTTACATATTGTTGCCCAGGCAGGCATACCATAAAGCAAGATGGTTCGGACTACCGTCCTGGATAGCAATAGTTTGCAGTCCAATCCAAGCGCGCTGTTTCGCCCCAGAAGAGCTACCAAAGTGAATTTTGCCTTCTTTGCCTTGCTGATGACGTAGGAGAGATGGTCGCCCCAATTTAGCTTGGCACCTATTACCACTCCGAGATGTTTGTAATGTTTTACCCATTCGAGCTCTTTACCAGAAAGGAAGAGAGGACTCGGGGGTTTTCGAAGTTTCTTCGTAATGAACATCGCCTTGCATTTGTCAACATTTAGATTGAGTCTCCACTTAGCAAACTATTTCTCGCACTGATTTAAGGCTTTTTGTAATCGAGATATGATGTGAGCGGGATTGCGATCGGTAGTCATGATGGACACGGCGTCAGCAAACAGATATAGCGTGCAATTGGTAAAAGTCGAAAAGTCATGGATGAAAAAATTGAACAGTGCAGGACCCAGGACAGAGCCCTGGGGAACACCAGCATTGACGTCGCAAGGGTCGGACATGGAGCAGCCAACCTTGACACGAAATATCCTGTTCGACAGAAAGGAACTAATCAAAGCAATTAGATCGTCCGGAAAACCACAAGTAATCATTTTATATACGAGCCCTTTGTGCCAAACCTGATCGAAAGCTTTCCGGACACCCAAGAAGACCAGACCACCGTATTTAGCACAGTTTAGAGTAGTGTTTAAATCTGCAACAAGCCTCCAGATCTGAAGTTGGCAGGAGTAACCTGAGCGAAAGCCGAATTGCTCTCCCCGAATAGGATTGTTGGTCGCACAGAAGTCGTTAATCCTCTTCAGAATGATGCGTTCAAAGACTTTTGATAACATAGGTAGTAAGCTTATGGGCCTGTAGCTGATAGCGAGAGCAGGGTTTAGATCAGGCTTGAGTATGGTAACGATAACGGACTCCTTCTACTTTTCAGGGAAGTAATCAAGTTTCCTGCAGTCGTTCATGGCTCTGGTAATGGTCGATACATTAGGAGGCAAGTTTTTGAGAGCACTATTGGTGATGGAGTCAATACCAGCTGCTTTTTTGGTCTTAAGGCGTTTGATGACTTGGAGATTTCTTGAGTACTAATGACTTCCCCAGTGGTGGGAACACGATTAACTAGCTCAGTGTTTGAGAGACTGTCCAGGGTGATCTCACTAGGCGTTGTAAATTGACTTTTCAGGGAATCAGCGATCAATTGAGCCTTATCACCGTCACTGGTGACAACGCTCATTGGAAGTTCCTATTCGTTGGATTCATCAAAATTGACATATCTGCTTCGGTTAGGAAAATAAAAAAAGGGGGAGGGGGCTCATATTTGTGTCCACCCTGTATATCAAAAACGTGATATTCAAATCATACCTAATATGAGATTTTGAGAGAACAGCTTTAAATAATAAAATCCTAAATGGGGAATAATTTAAATAGGTCCAAACAGTCAAATGACAGTTCCGGTGTTTCTAGTGTTAATCGCTTTTTTGTTGTTGTTAAAATCAGCGTTTTGAGCTCTACAACTGTACAATTCGAACTTTTTCTCTTCCTGTAACTGTTACAAAGTTACAAATTGCAAGGAGCAAAATTCGAGGTTAAAGGTCCAATTTGACACCACCACCATTGGTTAGCCCCTATCTAACTTCCTATGGGGGGGGGGGGGGGGCGAAAATGCAAATGAAGCCTGCAACAGATTTGGTGTATCTCCAGTCGTTTTGAAATTGAATGGGGGTAAGAGACTTTTGACTCATCGTGTATATCAAAAACTGGGGTATGTACTTTTTATTCTTTAGTGATTTGTTCTTAGGTGATCGTCATTATCCCGTTTTCCTCTAGTTAACCAATTATTTAAGATTGGAAGATGAGTATGTAAGTTCATTACAATGTCTATTTTGTTATGCTTATAATGTCATACAAAGAAGGAACGTTGAAAATAATGCAATAAAGGCATGTTGCTAATCTTTTGCGTCGCTCCTTAGTTGAAAGACTAACTTACACGGTGGACTAGCGCATCAAGATAATCAAAAACTTCAACTTCTTCCGCCAAACATTGTCTTCATTTGCATCGCACCAGCAGACGACGAGAGTCCTCTTCAAGATGGCGTCCGTCTTCTTCTTCTTTAAACGTTTTTCTTGAAAACGTTTTCTTTGAGAGAGCGCAGCTGCCGGTCTTAGCACGCGCCGCCGCCCATCGCTCGTGATTAACGCCACACGCCCGGCACGAGCCCTCACCCTCGAAGGCGACGCAAACCCTCGACCCAGGGGCGAACGGCCATTTAATCTCCGCGCAACGCAGCAGCAGCAGCGGCAACAACGTCTTCCGCGTTTACGCCTGGCCAAGGTTCAAAAGCTGAGCGTGGCGAGGCCGGCAAAACAAGAGCGCAACGATTAATCAGAGCGTTTTCGGTTTGAATTTCAAAGTAAAGAAAGTGGCTTTTAATCCTATGAGGACGAGAATAAATTGAAAGCTTTAACAGCACACTCTCTCTCTCTCTCTCATTGTCTATTTGGATCTGGTGGTTCTCAGTACGCACATTCCTCCCTCACTTTCCTCCCGTTGCCATGGCGACACCGATGGAGAGGCGCTCTTCCCGTCGCTGTACTCGAGAGGCCTCGGTGGAGAGTACTTAAAGGCGACATCAGGTACCAGCTGGCTGCACGTTTGGCTCGCGACGCGGAACAATGGTGAGGGGAGAACGCTCAGCCGAGTAAAAGGACCAGGGGGAGAGAGAGAGAGAACAGGGCCGGCGAGGAAGAAGAAAGAGAGAGAGAGAGAGAGAGAGAGAAAGAGAGAGCAGCTGCTTCTCCACTATAAAGAAGAGACCTTGGTGTAAACGGCCGCCAGGTTTTTGGCAGCACGCGGTTCGAGCAGCACGAGGTTTCAAAACACTCTCGGGCCGTTATCTCAGTTGTGATTATGGGACAACGGACGAAAGACCGGCTTCTCGCCGTCCTCGGTGCAACGTTAGCCCAAGCCAGCCATAGGTGCGTTCCGCTTATTTTCTTTTCACTCTTTTCCTCCTCCTCCTCCTCCTCCTCCTCCATGTTCGATTCCCGGCTTAAAAGCCCAGGACTTTTGCACGAGCGAGCGAGCGCTAGTGCAGCATGGTCGCATGCCACCCACGCATCCGGAACCATTTCATTGATCGATTCCCTTCCCAGGCTCCCAGAACCCTTATTGCTTCTGTATCGTCAACTCTCATCCATGTCTGCGCTCCTCTTCTTCCTCCTTCTTCTTTTTTCCCCCATGCACCCACCATGCACGACTCCCTTCTAATGCAGCAACAGCAGCAGCAAAGCATCGCCTCTAAAGTCTCCGCTTTGACCATTGCAGGAAATCGCCGCCGACAACGACGACGTCGACGACGACGATGAACCGACAGCAGCAGCATTCAGGTAAGCCAATTGACTCTACTCTCTCTCATCCTTAAGAAATCAGCCCCTTTTGTATACATGTACGTGCATCCATGTCGATACCGGCCCATTCGATATTCCAACGCGGTCGATTCTCTGACGAATCGATACGTTACGCGTCTATAGGCAGGAAGCAGCTGTTAAAACGCGCACACGCATAATCACTCACTATCTATTACACATCGATACGTTAATACACGTGCAGCAGTGAAGGAAGAAGATTACGAGTCTTCAATTTAGAACCAAATTCGTCTTCTTGGGTATTCTTGCTCGATTGAGAAGTCGCTAAAACGAAGAAGTTCGTTTCCTTTCAAGTTTAAGGCTGGATCTCTACCTGCTCACTATTTGTCCAGCTGTGTCGCTTTGAATGTCATATTTGTGCAAGCATCGCACTGAACGATGATGATGATGATGATGATGATAATAATAATAATTATAAATAAATAAAATAAAAATTCCCACGCGCCTGTATAAATGTCAAACCGCCATTTCAATTTAAAGTAAGCGCTAAAATCGTGCGTAAACGATTTATTCACAGAAAAAATTTTTTAAAGAAAATTAATTATTAATTTTAATAATTTGAACTCTTATTTATTATTATTGTTATTAATAATAATAATTATTATTTTTATTTAAACGAGGAAAACGCGAGTGAATAATGGCGCCTTGCACTGAACATCTGCTCACCCTGTCCAAACACCTTGATAGTGTTTAAGAAAGTTGAGCCTAAAGTTTAATATGGTTAAACCTAATTATTTAGAAAAAAAAAAAAAGATTAAGCCTAAATTTTAATAAAATTAGGCTTAAATTTAAAAAGATTAAGCCTAAATTAAAAAAAAAAATGAATAAGGACTATATTTTAATAATATTCGGCCTAAATATTTTAATAATAAGATTAGGTCTATATTTTAATAATATTAAGCCTTAAATGTTAATAAGATTAGGCCTAAATTTTAAATAGATTAGGTCTAAATTTTTTTACAAGAAAGAATGAGCCTAAATTTTAATAAGATTAGGTCTAAATTAAAAAAAATAAAAAATAAGCCTAAATTTTAGTAAGAGTAGATCTAAAATTTTAAATAAAAATTAAAGATTAAGCCTAAATTTAATAAGATCAGGTCTAAAAAATTTTTTAAAAAAGATTAAGCCTAAATTTTAATGAGATCAGGCCTAAATTTTAAAAAGACTAGGTCTAAATTTTAATAAGATTAGGCCTAAATTTTAAAAATATTAAGCCTAAATTTTAATAAGAATAGGCTTGAAATTTTAACATTTCAGAGTTTAAAAGTGATTATACAGATTCTATTGAAATAACGTCTCACGGGATTTGAACCCGGAACCGAATCACTGATTTCGTTTCAACCAATTGAATCTCCTCTACGTTTTTTAATCAATTTGATCAGTTTAGATTCGTTAACAACCCAAACGAGAACATAAAAATTACTTTAAAAATTTTCATTCATCTACGAGGAATATCGGTTCCTCGAACGTTACGAGAAATGTCAAATGTGCACGTTTTAAAGATGAGATAACGTGCATCATCATCATCATCATCATCATCATCATCATCATTATAATGGAATGGATTTTACGAATCGGCCTAACCATTCATCAATATGATCAATTGAGCAATTAGACGGACTTGTGAGATTTTTGATTGCCTTCGTGTGAGAATACGCAAGCATCTTCTTATTTAGGGGTCACTTCCGAGGTCAGGGGTTTAATTCCTAACGCAATTCTCAAATTCCGTTTAATTGGTTTTTAATTGCGCAGAAAGAGGTGAAGGTGATTTTTTTTTTGTTTTTTTAATTTAAAACTTTCAATTGAATAAAAATCTCTTAAGCCTCGTTGACATAGACCACCCCCTCGCCACCTCCGTTCTTCCTTCGAAATTTTGACATTTTCTCATTTGCTTACGAAATGTCAGAGGGTTTGACTCTCTCGTTAATGGTTTCAGGGCTTTTAAGGTAGATACGCCGACACTTATTCCTCTGTAGGCGCATCAACTTAATAAAAATATTTTTTGAATATTTTTTTTCCCTCTAAATATAACTCAGAATGATAACTAAGCAGTGAAAGCTTGGGTTAACCAAGATAAGAGCTAAAAGAAGGCTATGCGCTCATTTGAATCCTCCTCCAACAAAAAACCGGCGAAGAAGCGAAGGTCGTCCGCACGTAAAAAGAAGAGATTAAAGACTCTCTCGAAGCATGGACCACTCATTAACGTCTTGATGAAAACGGTTTTTGCTTCTTCAACCGTCAACACATTTTGCACGCGGACACATCTTCAGTTTCGTGTTTCCAAGGATGTACTTAAGAAGGAAATACAGGATTTTGTGTTGTCACCTGTTTGCCGTCAAAACTGTTTGTGAGCTGGAGGTGTGAACGTGATAATAGAAATATAAGAAAATGAGATGGACGGACACGGATGAGCTGTAGCCTACTCATCCTTTGCATACGGGCTGAGCCAAAAAACATAAGGGCTATACGCAAGTGGGCTTATTTACTAAAATTATTAAAAAGACGTTCCAGTTGACGGACTTTGAGATAGTTGTATATGCGATAGAATTTGACCATTCGTCTAGCCCGATTTCGAAAGACCCTGAGGAATATGAAGGAGTACGTAATGTTGTCCCTTCATATACTCCTGCTTGTTTAGTTCCTATTAGCTTCAGCAAATAAAGCCACATTGCGTTCTTCGCGCTATTCAAGGAATTGCCGCGTAAGTGTAAATGAGATAAAAGTAAAACATAATTGACCTCTTTTTTGGACGTTCCTCGAAATCTCGAGCAAGAAGACAGTTTGTTTTGAATTAGGCCAACAAAAAAAAAAAACAAACAAGAAAACGGTTGGAAAATCGATGCCTGAACCAACAGGCTTTTAGCTTTTGTCGCGTCGCGATTGGCGGTCTGTTGTGTTCCATGCTTCCTTTGTCCTATTCCATCCCCTTTCCCTTGTGTGTCCCCCTATTGTGTTATTGGACGTGATTGCATTCAATTTCATTATCATCATCATCATCATCACCTTTTCTCCCTCCCAATGAAAGGTCTCATGTGCCGCTGTAAAGCGGAAGGGAGCCGAGCCAAGATGCTGTGCCGCCGCCTCCTTCACTGGCTGTCCCGGCGCAAGAAGAATCGTCGCCCCGCCTCCGCCACCGTCACCTCGCCGTCGACCTCTTCGTCTTCTTCCTCTCTCCTCCTGCCTCCGCTTCCTAGTCCGTCGTCGCCGCCGCCCCCAGGGTGGATGGCAGGCTCCTTCGGCCACTGTCCCTTACCCCTTCCCCAAGGCCCCCTCCCTACCTCCAGGCAAGAAGTCCTGGGCGCCACATGGCCTCAGTCGGGACAGACGACGACGCTCCTCCATCAGGGTAAGTGTAGCCCCCTCTTAATATCTACTATGTAAGATATAGAAATATAGAGATGATGATATTGATGTTATCCCCTTACACAATGCATGGATTTTGATAATGCATTATCTTTCCGCCTTGTTGCCTGCTCAATCTTTCCTGAGGTTGAGTCCGCAAGTTACCACAAGAGTGGTGCCAATGTGAAGAGTAACCACAATTTCTTTCCACTTGTGGCACCATTTCACAGCTTCTTAGCTTAGTTTCGTTATTTTTCGATGAACTTCAGTGAGCTTAGGTTTTGCTTTTTCCAAAATCGACATGGGCATTCAGACTTACGCTCTTCCATATACTTTGATGGCAGTTCATGCGCAATCTGACGGGTAATGCCACAAGTAACAAGAACATGAATCAAGATGCAGCTTTTGAGGTCTCTTTTTTACTTCCCGGGCATCACCTTTCTTGATAACATTTTGTGAACGCTGTAGTATAATTGATGAAGCTGTTTGCCTTGTTGACTTTCCTTTACCGTAAACTTGAAAAGTTCGTTACTGAATCCTGTTTCTCATGAAACAATTTGAAACGTAGATGTAGATTATGATAACAAACTTCAACTCAACGATGTAGATCATCATATATCCAAAAACCGAATTTCCCAAATAGGCTCTATCTCGAATATGGTGAGTCTTAACAAAGTGGAAGCAATACAGCTTAATAGTACATATAAAAAATCAATCCTTTTTTGTAGTGACCACTGATCAAATTCTGACGGAACTATCGAAATATCATAACTATCGATATTCAATATCTTAATATGTGATATCTGATACAGATGCGATGTATATATAGAGAGCCTAAAAGAGGCTGACGGTTTTTGAAATGGAATAGCAGACAAACGGTGACAGTTATCAAAGTCATTCTTACAGGAGATTGTGTGAGGTCAGGAATTTGTTCTGGTACGTTCCCTTGGAGTTTTGCCATATTTTTGGAGGTCCAGCGATGCCCGCCAACTCATCCGCATCCGAATATAGTAAAAAGAGTTGCACGAGATATTTACCCGAACCGATAGTGTCCGCGATTGGCCATCACGGCACCAAACGTGCAGACCTTTAAGAATGTCATAACGCGCAGTTTGAAAACATCGGTCCGCAGAACACTAAGGAAACGTACCAAAACAAATTCCTGACTTCATATATGAATCTCCTGAACAATAGCTTTATAACTGTCACCGTTTGCTTGCTATTCCATTTTAAAATCCGGCAGTCCTTTTAAGACACCCTCTAGTAGTAAGTTCAATAACAAGAAATTACAAAGTAGCGGAAGCGCTGAGGTCATCTATTTTTACCTTTTATCTGCACTTTTTAACCCCCCTCCATTTTTTAATCGAATAATTGATTTTCTCGAACTTAGTATTTAGAAAATGAAAAACAGCTCTGTCTTCTTTCGTTTCTCATCATTTCCGAACGAATGATATATATCACATGCCATATGTTGCCATAGTTCTAAAGACCAAGTGACTGCCACCCCCACAACTCCGACTCTATTGGGAAAATTTGACCCAAACTTTACAGTAATGTTGACCTTGCTTAGAGGAATCTGCATACCGAATTTCACTCCTTTACATACCCAAATACACTTAGATCATTTGGTCCCTTCTAACTCCCGCCCCCGAAACTCCGACTCCAATGAGCCAATAAAAACCAAAGTAAATCGTGAAGGTGCACATGCTCCATTTTTCCGCTACTTAATAATCATAAATTTGAAAAACATGTAGGTTAGGTTACGTTGAAATTCGGAATATAGCTTACTAAAGGCATGTGTTACTTCACTCTTTATTTTGGTTTTTGATTGGCCCACTGGGGTCGGAGTTATAGGAGTTACAGTCACGTGGTCTTTAGATCTATTAACGTTTTCAAATGGCAACATATGGCACGTGATACGCCATTCGATCGATAAGATGAGAAACGAAAGAAAATTGGGGGAGCGGCTAAAAAAAGGAGGGGGGAGTACAAAGAGATGAACTTACCCTGCTTTCCTATACCCTTCTCTAGGGAGATACTTTCTTGTTGTTTATTTCATTTAAACATTCGATTTCAAAAATGATGAACAGCAATGGCTTGAAAACAGTATTTAAATCCATTTATTTATGTCTCCTGTAATCAGTGTAAGTCAACAAACTATCACCAATTAAGTTACCGGAAGAAATGGGATTTGGACATCTATAACATTGTTTAATGTAATTGATAAAGGAAGACTGTTTTGTTTGCGACTTTAGGTCGGAATGTAACCTCAGAGACAGTGAAGCAGCTCCATTCAATCAAAAATCTAAAGTGATAACCAAGTTGGCGACTTCTTAGTTCATCATCAAAAAAATCACAAAAATTGTTTTTATATTGTTTATATATTTTTTAAACTTTATTTATCAATAATAATAACAATAGTTTTTCTCATTTTCTGTGATTCTGCAAATTGCGCTACATTATTGATAATGTGATATTATTTTAGAAGCGGGGGATGCAAGAAGTGTTTGGATATTTTTTTTTTTTTTGTGAAAATTTCGTTTTACTTTTATAGTAATAATATAGATAATTATGTGGCTCAGTGTATATATGCATATTCATTTAATTTATCTTATGCGGGGAAAAAAATCCGTAAGGACTAATCTTTTCTACCAATCACGCACATTATAAATGGCGCCAAAATATTGGCTCCTCTCTCTCCTGTCTGCGTCTCTTTCGTCCGTTAGCGGAGAGGGATTTCGAAGAACCCCTCAGTCAAAAGGCGTCGATCACCTGCCCCCGTCGAGATAGAGGACTCTGAGAAAGGAGAGTGGAAGAGCTCGAGCATCTGGCTACTGGCACGTGCTCGGAACTTGAATGGTGGAGGAACCCCTCGTTCACCGCCGCCCCCCCCCCCCCCCTTCCCTCTCTCTCTCTCTCGCGTTCGACGATCCACACCTGCCCTCTTTGTCACCCGGCTACCAGTTGGAGGATTCCGAGGTGAAACCCAACTGACGGGGCCTGAAAAAAATTATTTTTCTCTCTCTTTCTCGAATGTTTGTAGAAAAAAAAACCTTGACAGTTCCGAATCACGTGACTCGATAAGCGGCGTCATCTGCGAGCGGCGTGTGCGCGCGTTAATCGATTTCGAGTAGCATCTGTGATTTTTCCAATGGGAGCTATTAGACCCCTCTTTTGTGGGTTTTCATCATGAAAAAATAGGGTCGGGGCTTAGAAAAGCAGTCGATTGTTGTTGTGCTCAGGGAGAAATTTCCTGCTTCTTCAGGCTGGCGTTCATAGAAGTTTGTTGGCACGAGCGGATCCATTATGGGTACAGAGAACATATACGCATATGGTAAGTACAGTATACAGTGTTTAGTGTTTATTGGTAGCGCTCCAGTAAGTACAGCATTGGAATAAATACAAATTCCAGCTAGTTCAGCCACAATGCAGTCTGGTAGATGGCTTCTAATATTGATAAATTATGCTGAATAGATGTAGCACTAATGGACTGATATTTCACCAGTTTGAAGGTTAGGTTAGGTTAGGTTAGGTTAGGTTAGGTTAGGTTAGGTTAGGTTAAGTTAGGCGAGATAAAGTTAGGTTAGGTTAGGTTAAGTTAGGCGAGATAAAGTTAGGTTAGGTTAGGTTAAGTTAGGCGAGATAAAATTAGGTTAGGTTAGGTTAAGTTAGGTTAGATTAAGTTAGGTTAGGTTATGTTAAGTTAGGTTAGATTAAGTTAAGTTAGGTTAGTTTATGTTATATTAGGTTAGGTTAGGTCCGTTGAATATTTTCGTTTTCTCACCCCTACAATACATGCTTCCAATAGTGTCTGGCTTACTAAGGTGTTTCTTTGCAAACTCCAGTCGCTTTCGTTTGTAAGCCTACGAGGAACAGATCTTTTACGCCCATGCTTGTTCAGAACACGACGAATTGTAGCCATACACACAGATGTTCCTGTTGCAGATAGTAGTTGCTGAAGGTCACTAATGGTAGCTCTCGAGTTTTATTTTAATTTCTTAGTAGATTTCGAATGGTCTGATCACCTAATTTGGGTCCAGACCAATTAAAAACAATTCAAATCGACTTAAACTTCGGAACACTCAAAGCCATTATTGAAACTGGAACTTTGAGTTTTTTGAAAATGTCTTTTTAGCCAATTCCCTCCTTGTAACGTTGAATTAGCGTCTTTCGTAAATCATTGAAAATTCTTATTTTACCCAGTGTCGACTGACATTGAAGAGCAGAGCTCTTTTTTTTCGAGGAGTATTTTTTTCCAAAATTTTCCAAAATTTTCAAATCATTTCTTTGTGTTTGTACTCTGAGGGTCATTGCAAAGACGAATTACAATCGATTATGTAAATGACCAAACACTTCTTGCTTGAGCGTACCATCTTCGTGATAAACCGATCAAAGAAAAATTCTCGAAACGTTTCCATGGTTTCAATACTTATATGGCACTTTACACTGTTCTGTTGAAACTAAGAATTCGAGTTATCTTTTGGAGTAATGTAAGGATGGTAATGAAATGAGGGACATGCTCTGGAAGATGCACCCGGAAAGTATGCATATTTCGACGGGACTATTCCTTTTGATGAAGGGATTCGTTTTCAGAAGCTTTAAACGTTGCCGTAACAGTTGAGAAATCCTATCAGGGAAGAACAACGGATAGAGAACGTGCGCGAGACTTAGGTGGACCAAGCAGTCAAACGGGTTCTTTTTCTTGTCCTTTCCCTCCAGACAGGTAATAAAATGGTGAGGGGGACTCCCTGTTTCTCTCCTTTATTCATTCGCCTCCTCCACATCGACGCTACCTTTGCGGGGGGAAATGGTTTGTTCCCCGGTGGAGAGAGCGAGCGACACAATCGATTGGATCAGAAGGACCCCACCACCAACCAATTCAGCTTCTCTTCCTTTTGATAGTTTACAATGTTACAATGTTAAAACGTTGCATACACGAGAGCGCTCGGATCGATGGATGGCGGGGATCTCTGAAAATGTCAAAGTTCACATTTTATTCATATCGTAGTCGTTGTTTTTGGTTGAGTAATAAGAATAATAATAAGAATTTGACCGACGTTTCATACGATAGGGCCAACTGTAGGGCCTCGCTTGCACCTCTTGAGAGGTCTTTCAGCCGAAAGTCTAGACAACGGCGTTGTTACACACGAGAAACATTTTTTCATTAAATACGCCGATTTGTTGATCTTTCTTATAAAACTCGAAAAATCAATTTATTTTGTGTGTTTTTTCTACACAGCGTTTTAAGTATCCTCTTAACCTTTTCCTCCGCCAGATCCCCGGGTTTCGGAGCCCTTTCAGCTGAACACACAAAAGCAAATCAACTGCATCCACGTTTGAATAGGATTCAATTACGGGCTATTAGCTAAATGGAAGTTTCTTAATCTTTCTCCGAGCGTTTTTAACCCTAATTACATGCAGTCAAAGCGGACATCTTTCTTCGTCATCATTATCTCATTTATAAATTATATGCATATATGAGCGACAACAAAACAAACAGATACATTCTAAAACCCTGCAACTTTTATTTTTTACATTATACATTGTATCTCCCACGAATATAAAGAGGCCATTTTGAAATTCGCATTGTAGACACTTCATTTTATGGCGTTTTTACGAGAAACACAATCACTTGACATGGATTTTAGTGGACAGAAAAAGGTGTTCATTGTGGAGTGTTATTTGAAGACCACTTCATTCAGAACAAACGGTGTTGAGTATACAGTTTGCAACCGAGATGTGCCGAACAGGTCAACAATTCAACGTTTAAATCAGAAATTCGGAGATAGACCTTATCTCGATCACCTGATCTAACGCCACTAGAATTCTTTTTCTTCTGGCCTTATCCCAAAGAACGTGCATACAAGACCAAGTCTAAGACCATCTGATACGTGGCAACGACAGAAGAGTTGTGCTTGTTACAGGATGGTGCTCAGTTTCAATATTTACTGTAACCGAGGATGTTTGCATGTTTAATACATATATTTACAGTTTTATACAATGTTTCTTTCTTCAAGAGACATAACACAAAATATGGGTAGCAGGACCTTAGAATCACCCTGTAGAACAATACTTGGACAAGAGGGCCGACCTTCTCTTTAAAGGGGCCCGGGTGCAAAAAAGCTTTCGTAACCCCCCACAATCGTCGTTTCGGGGCCCATGCAATCGCGGGGCCCGGGTGTGTTGCTTTTACGGCCGGCCCTGTTCTGTTTAGATAAAGACACAACCTAACCATTTACAGAACGAGTACGCAATCAAGTACATGTACATGAAGACCATAGCAGTTCTGTTTTATACACATTTAAATTTTATTACCTTACTTAACATAATCTAACCTACATAACCTACCTAACATATCTAACCTACTTAGCCTAACCTACACAAAATAATGTAACCTAACCTAACCTACTTAACATAACCTAAGCTAACCTAAGTTAACCCAATCCAACAGCCTAACACAACCTAAGCCTAGCTAAGTTAACCTAACCTAACAGACCTAACCAAACCTAGCCTTGGGCAAGGTAACAGGTTAGATTAGGTTTAGTTACCTTAGGTCAGATTAGGTAGGTTAAGCTAGTTTAGAATCACCAACCCTCATTATTATGGGGTGATATAAGCTGGTAGTACCCAGCCTAGCCGTTTTACTAAATTTTGCTCAAATGCGTTTAGAATTGTAAATAGGATCTCTATCTGGCTAGCGCCTTACTGCACTTTCTCATTCAGCCTTTTTTTTTTTTTTATAAAGACTGGTAAGTACTACGTATGCTCTGACAATCAGCGTCAAACCTGTTTATTTAGAGGCCCAATAAATTAATCTCCATTTTCTGTATAATACGCAGCTATTGAGGAACCCTTTGCCGTTACTTTTAAGACGCATGATTATGAACTGTTTATTTATTTAATTATATTACGAGGTAGATGTTTGCAGGTTCGAATCCTGTCGTAGGGACGGATGTTTGTGTTTATACTTGGAATGCGTAAAGATAGTAATGAATGTGGAAATATCTCAGAATTGTGTTAAGATATTAGTCATGCGAAACGACATAAAATGACCTAGTTGTGGACTCGCCAAAAATCCGAACGAACCAACACTCCACAGATTTGCCACGGGTCATTTAACATTCTAGTGTGTCAGTATGCAAAGGTAAATGGAACGAGTAAAATGATAACGCATCACCCAGTAATGAGGGAACGCCTTACTCGGAATAGGTGAAAGAGAAGAATTGTTTCCATTTCCATGCAATTCTTCTCTTTCACCTAAATGTACACCATTAGTCGGAGAACATGAATAAGTTACGGCTTTTTATGCCTCCGTTCCGATTTGTATAAGAAAATGAGAGTAGTGTTTGCAATTCGGAAACGCGTGTAATGGCATTATAATAGAGATTACAGCTGATTTCGTGGAAATTTTTTATGCTCGATATGGAGGAAGCAGCATCAGTCTGTTTTCTAGGAAAAAATTTTTCTATAGGGAATCGTAGGTTGTTTGTTATTCAAAAGATCGGAACAAAAGCTGAGTTTATCGCTTCGAGTAATCAGTGATTTTCTTGGTTTTTTTTCATTTCTATTCGGCAAGCATTTCATTCCGATGTAGGGGTTTGCGTGCAGGTATTCTCTGTGGGCTGTGCATAACGTCATGCGACGTCAACCGAATGGCGTGGTCGGGTTTATTTCTTCGAAAAATTGCCATTTTTGTTCACAGCTGGGGAAATCCCGGGTTTCTGGAGATCGAATGCGCAATACCGGGAATTCAGTAAATGTCAAAATCGTCTAGACACGATCGATTAACACGAAGAGCGAGCAGATTCCGCTTTTTTATGAGATTAGGATGCTTGCAATGATTTCTTTTAAGGCTTAAGACTGAAATTTAAACGAAATAATCAGGCCTTATAGTTCGCATTTTCCCCCTAAGCTGAGGAGTTTCACTTGCTAATGGTTGTTTTCGAGGAGAGAATCCTAGTGCAAATTTTGAATACACGCATGCGCATTGGGTATGGTAAATTAGGGGGATTTATCTCTTTTCTTGAATACAAAATTCTAAAACGCGGCAACTGATAAGTCTACATTGTAATGCGACTCTGCACGTAAGGGGAATTTCAATTTTATTGCACTGTTTTGTAATGCATTCTATTAGAAAACATTCCGAGAAGGACATAGATGTCGGAAAACAAGAAAGCAATAAAAATCTATGGTTAAAAATTATTAAAATAAAGTAAGGGTCTAAGATGATACGGATACTATTGTATTCATTGCCGACGCGTTTCGGTATTACACCATTATTAAGGCTAGCAAAATATTAACAAGTTAGAATTACATTGATATCACGTTATACAGTGAAACAGGAGTAGGGATAACAATTATTGTAATCGCTAAATTAATAGAAATCTACAAGTCTATGGTCAATGCTCTACATCATGTCTATTTTATAAGAACTTGCCTTATGGATTCTCCCATTCTTAAAAATCCATTTGTTAGATGAGACTAGGTTAGATTAGAATCTCTTTGAGTTGAATTTCATCAATTTATTTGATGGTTTAAGGGTAATTGAGAGTTGAGCTGATTTGTGGCTTCATGGAAGTCCATATGGACATATTGTAATAGTTTTGCGGTTCATGACCCCGGTAGCTCAATTGGTTCGAGTCCAGGTCGCGGAATTTTCCTTCTCTTGTCTATTTTGTAATCATCTATATATTGGTTGTTATTTAGATTACAGAAGACAATCGATTGTTGATATAGGAGATAATGTTGCGAGGAATGTTATAGAAGTTCTGTAACTTTCTTGTATAAAGGCGATCTAGACTTACATTTTCCCATCATAATTTGCTTAATTTCCAATGGATAACAGCTGCACTCCGAAGCAGACGTAAAGAAAGCCACAGACAGCAGTAACAGTCCACACCGGTGTTGTTTCTGCATATTGTCTGGTTGTCTTAGAAGCGTTTCAACACCTTAACTGACTCTATGCCATCCCGCATACAAGTCGGGCCAAAATGAGTCCAGTAAGAGTTAAACACATGTTAACTCTAATTCATTGGGTTAGGTTACAGTCTTGGTTAGGATCTGCATTTTGCTTATGTTCCTTTGTTAAATTTTATTATACTAAAAAGTCATAACAAATGTGTGTTATTTCAACATACTAGAAAAATGAAATTATAGGAAGCAACGTTCTGTAATGTTCCTATATGACGGGGGAAGAGAAGAGAGCGGGTGAGCCAAAATGACTGTGGCTAAAATGGCCAAATAAATGTTCACTGAACGCAGACCTGGAAATAATTTAAGTGATTAAGTTATCAGTCTTCAGTTACATTTCGTATTGTTTTCTTTTACGTAAGTAGGAGCACTGAGTCTTTATCTCCTGCTGGTATGTGTACACACGTCGATGAATTTATTGTTTCCCTTCTGGCGGTTTCCCCGCAGAAATCTTTTTTTTTTCCTTGATATTTCGAGGATAAAACACGAGAAACGATGATATTGAAAAGGTAAACAGATGGTTGCAAAATTTAATTCCTTTGATGGGGGAGGGATGTTGTTTGTATAATGTCCTTTTTTTTTCCTGTCTCCCTGCAATGGGGTATATTTTCGCAAGCAGTGGAAAAAAGTTCATTACATCTGCTAAGTAGCTTTAGCTCATTTAATTGCATCGTTCAAAGGGATAACTGGTCACATTCATTTTTATCCCCAGAATCGTGACGTTACTCAGTCCCTAAGGAACCATTTGAAGATTGCGTTTGTTGTATGTGAGAGTGAGGCTTCGGTCCGTTGAATGTCGCCAGTCGCTAAACCTTTTCCCAATATCCGGTTTCTCGCTCGAAAGGAAAATATTTTTAGTAACTTAAAATTGAAATCTTTATGAAAGAGGTTTTGAAGAAAAAAAAAAGAGAGAGAAACGCCTTTCTTTATTCGTTTTCTTCCTTTCCTCCCGGAAACCGAAAATATAAATGTTAGAGTAAATTTTACAGGAAGAGGAAAAAAAAAAAAGAAAAAATGAAATGTCTGCCTCCTCCTAGACAGCGTACTCGTAGGATTGATTATTTTTTATTTAAAAAGGAAATTTTGTTTTTTCTATAGTTTCCACTTGACAAACTATGCTGTCAAATTGATATTCCTTAATTTTGTTTGTGTTTTAGTTGTGATGTGTAATTTTTTTTTTTTGTTCTCTTTTAGATGAAAGTTTGGATGATGACGAAGGAGAATCAGGCTTTGAAGATGATGATGCCACCGACGAAAGTAACCGGTAAGGCGACACTTTATTTTTGCTGTGTGCCATATTTCTCTAAATAAACTTATTGGAAGGTGATGCGAGTTGCTGTCTAAAATGAACTCTTCTTGCGTTATTAAATTTCGCATTGTTAAATTTTTAACCCATAACCTGCTCGCCTTGTGTACTTTTTTTTTTTACCAGCGTTAAAATGGTTGTTTGCATGCCCATTGTGCGATTTAAATGTAAAATATACTGCAATGATTTAAAATTTTACATTTACTTTACATATATTACTGAACAGCAAAATGCAGTCTATGAATATCGGAAAATAAATGTGATCCATTTCTCCAGTACTCATTTGTTAGAGGTTATATTTCATCTACTGGAGGATGTGCACATTTCGCTTCAATTATGGAATGTTCTTTGCAGACAAAGACGTTGCAAGAAGAATATCTTATTCCCTTTTTAGTTCTCCCACATAGAAGAAGACGTAGTATTCAAACTTCTGAATGAAGCTCAACTGCGTCCTCTTTTTATTTGGCCAAAAATGCATTTGATGTCAAATGGAATATTGTTCAAAGGTGCTCTGTTTACCATATGAGGCGTGATCATGCCCATGACAAGATGCTTGAGAAATTATATTATACAGAATATGTCCATTCACGCCCTCAATGTCGAAGAGTTATAAATATATGCATAACGCAGAATAACTGCCACAAAGCAGTAAATTCTAAGAAATACAGCAAATGTATGCAAAGAAATGTGTTTATGTTGTACTAAATACACAAAATGGAACTTGCAACTGCGCATCCACTCATACAGAAAACGCAGGAGGCAAACCATTGTGACGATGTCCTCAAGCTGAGTAATTTCACGTAAAAAGACCTTCGACAAAAAATAACGGAGATTGGTGTAAAAAATATATCTGAGCGAGTAGTTAAGGGTTAATTATTTTGTAAAAATAAAAACTTCACTATCTCCCAAATGGTTCAGTTATTCCCCATCAAATTATATTCAAAAATTATTCATGTTAATCAGAGTCCGTTTCGGAGGAATTGGGTGCACAAAATTTGGTCACGTTTGTAAAACGTACAGAGGGAATTATTTTTTTTAGGGAATTTCAACATATCTTCGCGTATCATGGAAAAAAAAATCAGTTGGCGGAGGGGCCAATAAAAATCTTGACTTCAACATGGCTCATATCAGAGCCAAACAATTTATTTACAAAAAATTATTCGTCACAATAAGAGGAGTCCGTACATATCGAATTTTTTGACTTTTCCTCGCTGCTATGAATGCTATAGCCATTTCTTTATTTAAAAAAATAATATCTCTTAAAAGGCTTAACCAATTGTCATAAACGCACAGTTTAAGGAATCCTCTAATAGTGAATTCATTTTCTTCGTATTTGGTTCTGCTGTTTGCCGTTTCGGTGAAGTTAACTTGCCTAAATTGGTCACATACGTACAGTCTATTCCAAAAGGCGTTTTCACTAGGTGAATGATGTTTGGCGTCCTTGCAATTAAACCAGTGAAATTAATCGGTTCAGGCAAGAAATTGAGTTCGAATCAGGTCAAACTTTTTTTAGAGATATTACTTTTTTCTAAAACTGAAGGAATGGCTGTAGCATTCATACTAGCGGACCAATGTCAATAATAAATTCGATATATAGGGACTCCTCTCATTGAGAGGAATAATTTTTGTAAATAAATTGTTTGGCTCTTTTGAGCCATTTTGGAGTTATTAATCACACCCCCCCCCCCCCCAAAAAAAAAAATAGAAAAAATTAAAAACTTTTTTTTTACATAACATAATGGGAGGCCTGTGCGAATGTACCATTTCAATTTATTTTAAACATCTTTATCATTTTTAAAAGGTTAAAAAAAAAGGACAAAAAAGCTTTTTGGTTGACAGATTTTAAAATGGCAGAACAGAATTCTTGACCTGGTTTATACGCGAATATGCGTCGGTATGGAGGCGCCTTTTAAAAAAGAAAGAAAACTATATTTAAAAAAAATAGAAAGAAGAAATGAAAAAGAACTAATCCGCAGACCCTAACCTCCGTGTCTATTTTCTTCGGCTCGTGTGAAGTCTTTTTCTGGGTGGATGGCAATATGTCGTCTCCTTTTTTCTTCCTTTCCCCCTTCATTCCCAAAAGGTATTGGGTTCCCCCTTCGAGTAATACTTCCGGAATGTAGGCCAGAAAATAAATGTGAAAAAAGAGAGAAGGGAGAAATAGAAAGGAAAGCAAGACGACCTGCAAAGGAGTATGCCGAATGCGCGTCTAAATGGAAGAAATCGCATTCTTGGGATTCTCTCTGGCAAAATTCCTCTCCTCTCGGCGTGAACTTGGAAATTCTCTGAAGAATTGACCACCTGCCTTGTCATTTATTCCGATCGAGACGCGGAATTCGGTTATTACAGCGTTTTTAATAACTTAGCAGGAATAGTATTTTTGGGTTGTGCTCTTATTTCAAATTAGTCTTCGGCATCCCCTAACCGTGTTCAGCGTCAGGTTTTCAAATAAGTTTCAAAACCCGAAACGATTTATAAGAAAGTATTTACAATTCGCTATTATTTTATTAATGAAAATGTTGCTGGTCTTTTTTCTTTTTCTCATAAGGGAACGTTTCGAATCGTTTAAACGCGTTACAAAACCGGGCCTATTGCATTCGATAGAGCATTAAAAAAATAACTATGGGCAAAATTTTACGTGAAATGAACCAAAGACAACGGAGATATTTAATTTCAAAAAAGCTTGGGAATTATATTGGGTTGTTCAAAAAGTCATTGCGTTTCTTTTTCCTCATCTGTAGATAGTTGTCGTTGTGAATTTAATAATAGTACTGAACGCAGCTATAGATTAATAACGCCCTTATTCTTTTTATAAAGCTGCGGACATGAGAGTCAACACGAACATTTTCGCTGAGCTTTACTTGATTACTTCCGAAAAGGAAAGAACGCTGTGCAGGCTTGTGAAAAGTTACGTAGAGTGTATGGTAACGAAGCCCCTAAAGAACGCCAGTGTCAATATTGGTTTGTTCGTTTCCGTTCTGGTGACCACAGCTCTCACTCTGATGCTCTCAATCTGGTGGAATTAGAAAGGCGTTGTGTTTGTTGAGCTCTTACCAAGAATATCAACAAATCGCCAAATTGAACGAAATGGTAGGTGAAAAACGGGCAGAATTGAAAACACTGGAAAGGAGTGGTCTTCTAATGCGCGTTCACACATATTTAGTATTTGTGACTTAGTATTAGCTTAGTATTTGATGACTCGCGAAAAATTGTTAGAGCCTGGTTGGGGGGTGTTGCCTCGCCCACCACATTCCTCAGATGTTGCTCCATAAGATTTCCATTTATTTAGGTCCTTGCAAAACTCCTTGGGTCGGAAAACGTTCGCTTGGGACGCTATCGAAAGACATTGTTCAGTTCATCGCTAATACAGAAAAGAAGTTTTTCGCGAATGGGATCATGAAACTTACCAGAAGATGGCAGAAGACAATCGAACAAAAATGGGCGCATGGAATTTTGCATATATTTTTTTAATGAAATTACTGGGAAAAAATCGCAATGACTATTTGGAAGATTAGATACCAAAGATGATATAGAAGAAGAATTAAGCGACGAGGAAAGCCCACAATTCACTCAAGAGGAAACCACATAGAGCCAAGAGAGCAGTAGCTTCTCTTATCATACCTCGATACTTAAGATGTCCAAGCTGTAACTTCCTTAAGGGTAAATATGTCGCTGACGCATATAGGATTTGGACAAAGCAGCCTAGAGAAAAAGACTGCTCAAGCATTGAAGAGAAGAGTTGGTGCTAGGTCAACTTTGCAGAATATTAAGAGACCAAAAATACGCGATTTGCACCGACAAACTGAAGTTGCCTCTAAAATTTGGCGCATAGTCATCCTTTTCTATGCTGTATCAAATGCAATAGGCCCGGTTTTGCAACGCGCTTGCACGATTCGAAACGTTATCTTGTCAGTATTTGATGTTCCTAGAATTCATTGTGAGGAAACTGTAACTTGTCTATCCATGTAACTGTGTAGAATCCATGGAGGTAACTGTGTTGTATAGGGTACTAAGAAGTTTATTTCATTAAATTTTAAGCAAATTGAGCTCAATCACGTGGCAAGAAGATGTTCATTGAGACTTGACCAGAAGTGGTATTCGTCCGTATCAAATTGCAAATCAGTGCGGTTATAACAAAAACGGACCCGCACTGTTCGTTTAACTCTTTCCAGTCTAATGAGTTCAAATGGACCATAGCAACAAATCTTCCTTATTTACAGAAAATTCAATAAGGGCAAAGTCAGGAAATTAATTTTCCTATGCTATCGGAAGCATCTAAATGCGAAAATTTGCATAACAATATTTTTAAAAGTAGGCTGAAAAGGTTAGCAAACTGAAGGCGAAAGGTGACGATTTATAATATTATGGATCTTATACATTATTTACAAGATTTATTTTCCTTTGCACCCCTAAAAATGCATTCAAACGTCTTACATAGGGCACGTGAAGACAAAGCAAAAAGTCGAGCGATCAGCTCCAATTTCACTTTTCGTTGGGTTTAACCAAGTCGTCCTACTCGTTCCGTTTGTTAAAGCTAACGTGAAATCACGTGATCCGTGACTCCCTCGGCGGCAATAAACAGAGTAGAAAAGGCAGGGGTTCTTTTGTGATGCGCACTATTGTAACGCGTTTCCACCCCGAAAATCCTGCTTCCGCCGAATTCACGGTCCGTGGAGCTTTCCTCTTTGCTCTTCCTTCCGATTACATTTTTTCTTTTATTTATCTGTGCAGCAACGAACTATCCGGTTCATCGATTGGATACTACGTGAAATAAAACAAAATCTCGTGTGCGTGACATTTAGGTCTATTTGCTGCGGGAAGCGGGACCTGGCTGCCTTAATCATTCAAAACAAAATTTGTTTGGGCGCCAATTCGTGTTATGTTATTGAGTGACATGTGTGGAGGACATTTTTTTTTGTAATGATAGTCTATTAGGGTCTGCAATTCGCGTTCTCTCCAAGAGACAGATAACAGCTTTTACTGCCATTTTATTGCCCATCCCTGGCTGCAAACCAGTAATTATCTGTGTCACGGTATGACTTTTGCAACACGATAAAACGGGTGGATTTTTATAAATTTTAATACAAAAACGAACATGTATACAAGCTGCCGGCTAATGTTTTAGGCATCTTATTGCGAGATGATCTACACAGCAACGTCCCCAGAGGTCATTTTTGCATAAATCGGTATTACGATGACCCAATTTGGCTTTATGCTCGTTTGCATTTGTCCTTTGCGAATGATGCACTTTTTCAATAAATTCGCAAGGTTTTTAATAGATAATTACCGTTTCATGTGGGTCATGGTTAAAACGAAGAATTTAACGAAGTCTTTAATCACAATATATGTTTATAAATTTGGGAAATGCGCGCTTAGCGTCAGAAAAGCGCGGCACTCTATGCAAGAACTTGGGAACAACGATTTTAAAAGGTTCTCACAGAGCACTCTGACAGATGTCGGAAATCTGACTGAAAACGAGCAACAATGGCTATTCTCTTTTTTAACTGTGGATCTTACATGGGTACGATTTAACTGAGTTTTTAAAAAAGTGGTTTATGAATATTTTTTCATACATTGTTAAGTTGCTATTCTTGCGTTCTTAATCCTGGAACTTGGGTCTTAGACATCCATAATCTCATTTTGTCCTTTTCATTTTTATGTAAATTCACTTTTTTTTGTTACGTATGTATTAGAATATGTATCGGTTTCTGGATAGTAACGAAACGGTGTTCTTGGAGAAATATAAGAGTATGCAAATGGATATGTCATACAAAAGTGTGAAGTTTAAGGCAACTAATCTGTTTGAAACGAATGGCAAAAATGTACTGGTTTTGGTCTTGCAAATTCAAAGTGGAAGGAGAGTAGAAGCAATAAATGGAAAATGTTTTTTGTAAACGGTTTAAGAATGGGCCTAATTTAAACATATTTTTGAGAATGAATGCAGGATTTGGCAGTGGAAATGTAGCGGAGCACAATCCTTTTGAAAGATCCAGTCCACTTTGTCGGATTGTATAAGCCAATTATCAATAATATCCAGATATGTACCCTGTATCATAATTTCTTTCACAGAGGAAAAAAAAACAACAACAAAAAACGGGTCATAAATTTTGGATTTTCAGCTGGCGGGCAAATCATATAAACTTAAAGATCTGCTGCATCACTTGCATAATCAAGCTTCATCTCGAAAGGATCATGTAACCTAATTAAATGGTTGCTAGGAAGTTGACGAAACCGCTGCTCACGTATCACCCAGGAATGATTAGAAATTAATTTTAATTTAAAATGCTTGCAAGTTAATTTATTCTCTCGGCTGTGTCTCAAAATCTAATTTAATTCGTCAAACTTTAATGAGAAACGCTAATCATTTGCTTCATCATCGGCTCTGAGCAATCGCATTAGGAACAGTTTGAATGAATAGATTTTTAACTTATCAAAAGATGATTTTTACGAATTAATGAATTTTTTCCATAAGATTTTTATTTTTTTTTTTAATTCTTCCATGTATGCGCATTTCAACTGCTAAGCAGTCACCATTCAGCATGATTCTTTAAAAATGCTTGTGGACAAGTGGTGTGTCGTCTGCTTTCCTTCTTCTGGTTAGTGCTTATCTATTGGTTGTTAGATTGGTTGTTTTATTTCTTGAACCTCCTCATCCTACACCCATTTTATGATTTTGTCGAATAGCCGCAGCAATCATTTGTAAACACCCTAGAATTGTCCATTAGGAGTAGAAACTGCCAAATGGTAAAAGCAAAAATGACGGTAGTGGGCTCCAGAGTCACTTGAGGAACTAATTCAGGCAATGTCCAAATTAAGGATAAAAACGTACTTCTTGGTCTTCATAGCCGCTATCGATCTGTCTTTGGTCCTGTACTCAGTACCTTTTGAGTTGACGCTTAAGATTAGCCATGAGTGATTGAAGCATAATGAAAGCTGCTTCGTCATCTTAAAAAAAATGGAAAACGGATTCCTTGTCAAAATACATTTTGGTTCCTGTATTGCGCACTAATAATTAAGAAATGAAGTGACACAAAATCAATATTTGCTACCGTATAGGACAAGGCGAGATCGATGGCATTGCTTTGTCATTTCGAATCAAAATCAAGTTTTTGGTATTTTTCCATCAAAATGTGTGTTTGAGAGAAAGTTTTCAGCAATTTAGGGATTTTTACAAATGATTCATTGGGTTTTGAAGTTCTATAACCAATCAGGCAATCAATAATATCTCAAAATATAAAAGGGAATATCTCAAATTTTAAAATTCTTGGGCGTTGTAATAATGACCACTCAGGTCTCCTTGTGATATCTTTCTTTTCTGGAAATGTTAGAGACACCTGCTTACATGCCATTATTGTCAACTACATTGGATGAGCTCCGGAACCGCATCATTGCTGACCACCAATGGGGAAATTGCGCATGGAACGTGTGTCGTCTGAAGTGTGACCGAGGGAGCATACATGGAACATTTGCAGTGTTATGAATAGAACTTCGACAATATTTACTTAATGAGTTCTTTCTCTGATACTGGTCAGAATGTCAATAGAAGGTTGAGAAAAGCAGAACCCGCTGAACTCTTGAGCTATTGCCGTTCCGACACTTCAAACGGTGTGAATCGATACTCTAATGTAAAGCCCTTTAGGGAAGTTAGAGGATGAGTGTATGTGTGATTAAGCAAATGTCACCGGTGGTTCGTTGAAATGAGTATTTTATTTAGCCCGTCGAAGGAACTTTTGCGGTTTCAGGCTTCTCGATTCCGGCGGAAAGCCGCTGCCGCCGGTTAGCAGAGAGGTGAGCGCGGCGTCCACTTTGCACACGTGGCTTCTATTCACAATTCGTTACATTTAGGCGCTCTTCTTTGTTGTATTTTTTTTTTACTGAGACATTTTAAGATTGCTCCTTGCGGTTCATTGAATTTTCATTACGACTCGCTTTTATAGATTGCTCTCGTTTCAACTATTTAACGAAAGAAATTGCGCCATCCATTCTTATTCAAAATTAAGTAATAAAAGGTAAACGCGGAATATTTTAATTGAAATGTCGACATTTTTAGGGTTATGTGAACTTTATAAGCCAGGAAGTGGAGGAGTTCAACAGATGAATGGAATAGGAAACAAATTTCACGCTTTGATTCCTTTTTTATTATTTTGTGTTCAGAAATGAAAAATTTCACGCTTTAACAAAGTTCTTCCTATTCTGTTATAACGAAACTCGATATAGTGAACTGCATGGCTGGTCCTGAGCAAATGCCTATGTATTAGCCTCTCACTATAACGAAAGCACAACAAACCGCTCGATTTAACGAACTATACGGATAGTCCCTGAAAATAATTATTAAACAATGCTATACTCTGACTAGATCCGGAGGGTTCGTACTGGGGGTTTTTGTACCTCCAAAAACAGTTGAACGTTTCAAAATCTACCAAATATGTGGCAGAAGCAGCATTGATTGATTCAAAATCTAATGAAGAAGAAACACTGCGCCGCATCTTTTGACTCCAACTTCCAAAGAAGCTTTCAAAGCTCACGAAGTCCTTCGAAATGAGGATGCCGATTTGGAGAGAATGAAAGCTTTGGACAGTTTTATCAATAAAAATATTTTCTTTTTTTGCGCAGTCGACACTGATGAAGTGTTTCATTGACCATATAGCCTAAAAACGTCGTTACTATGTCATATGTTTTAAATGATAATGATACGAGGGAGAATCGTGAAGTAACAGAAATTTGCGTTTCATAAATTAATTTCAAACATTCAGAGCGAACCCAACTGTATTTTAGAAAATGAGGAGGCAATAAATAAAGTTTCCAAAATGCAATTTGGTTCGCTCGGTATGTTTGAAATTAATTTATGGAATGGAAATTCCCGTTAATTTCTGGTTCTTCTCCGCATGTATTAAACTGTATGGCTAGAGTAGTACTTTTCGCGATTCGCTTATTAAAAATTATACCGTAAACCGGGGTTACTTTGGGCAAATTTCAAGTATCTGTACCAAAAATAATTTTGTAAAGAATCGAATTGCGTTTGCGGTACTGGTTCCCTCGATCCCTATATTTTTAAAAAATCAAAAACTGAATGGGCAAAGTCATCCGAGAAAAAGGGCTGACTTTGCTCATGTGTATTATTTCATCAGAAACTGGCTTCCAGTATTTCTTGGGCAATATCACCCATATTCCATTAGGATTATCAATTGAGATTTTTCCTGGCTGAAATCTCTTCTCTTTCTGAGATCCTTAGTTTGCAGCAAAAAGGGGCAAAACAGCGCGTGAAGTAGATGAACAATCAAGGAAAACAGCACATTGGTGGGCTTTTTGCGTGAGAAACTGCCAAAAACTTGTGCTGTATATTATTTGAACGAAATAATATAAAAAAAGACAAAAACAGAGAACATCATACTCATCAATATAATAAATGAACATAATTTGTCAGCAGTATTTAGCTGATCAACTGAAAAAAATCGACAAGAGCTTGGCTGATTAGATTGAAACCTACTGGGAATCGATTGAACTCTTCTCGATATGTTCAATCGATAAGGAAGAGGTCATAGAGTTACCACTCCGTCTCATAGAACAACACCTTATGCAAGCAACATGAGTGACAAACTCTCGATTTTGAAAAATGTGCAAAGTCACCCTGGTGGACAAAGGGACCCCGGTTTACGGTACGTCTTCTGTTGCATTGATAGAACTAATAAAATTAAAGAGTTGACTTTTACATGTATAGTATTTGGTTTCTTGGTGAAAAATGCTCTCTCTGTGTATTGAATGCTCGATATAACGAACAAACATCCCAACCCCTTGCCTTGCATTTGATTTCATTTAGAACTGTAATCAAACAGGGCCATTTGCTCGTTAATTGAAAACATCATAGACTCTAATGGAGATTTTCCTTTCTTTTCTTGTATTTTTTAAAGGACGACCCCGGCTGTGAAGGAGTGGAACATCCCGTGGGAGGACCTCGAGTTGGGTGACAAAGTAGCACACGGCCGCCACCGGGCTATCTACAAGTAAGTCAAATATTGAATCCACACGTTCCTCCCAGCTTTTTCCAATCACCTCATGAAAGAAAAGGAGACGAAAAAGAAGTGAAGGCTGAGAAGAAGAGGGACAGAATGCTAAAAAAGAGAGTGACAAATTAGACGGCGACCTTTTTTCCCGAAATAGTTTAAAGTGTCGCCGCGCCTTCCTTCCCTCCGTCTCGAATTACGTTCGGGAGGATCAAAATGGAAATTGCGACGCCCACCATGGAAAGCCCAACCTAAAATTAGGTTTTCATTTCCTCGCCTTAAATAAAACCCCTTCCCCCCGCAACGACAACCGGATTAGACGGGAGGCGTTTGCTTAAGGTCAACGCGGTTAGTTAAAGCGCTACTCGACAGCCTACGAACGTCGAAAAAGGCGACAAAATACCAAACGTCCAATAAACAATCGAATTTCAATAAAGACTGCTCTACGTGGTCCTTCGCCCACGCAAAGCTAAACGGCCTACCCTCCATTAACGACACTATCTCCGTTACCGTGGATGCCTCGTCTATTTTTGGACGTTGCTCAAAAGACGTCTTCGGAAACCATAGTTGCGGCGAGTTTTCTTAGAAAAATGCCATTTTAAAGTATCGTGACGAGGGATAGATTGTAAAATCGATACAACAGGAACAATAATAATGTAAAAATAAATTCGACCGGCTTTTGATTGGCCGGCACAGATTGAATGATGAAATTGAATCCCAGGCGGACGTCATTCGATGCCGTTGCTAGCTTACTGGTCTTCGTCTCTTGCGTGAATGATGAGGAAAAAGGATAAGGGAATTATTGGATTTCTTTTAATTCCTTCAGTGTTATCTCCTTCCATGCGATAAAATACTAACTAGACTTTATATATTTTCTCTCTTTTTCCTAACCATCAGGGGCCGTTGGCACGGAGAAGTCCTCATTCACACGTTCACGCCCCGAAACGACCATCATGTGCAAAGGTTCCTTCGCCAGGTGACGTCCCTCATCATGATTCGACATGAGAATTTGGCCCTCTTCATGGGCGCCTGTGTGGAACCTCAATGTCTGGCCATAATCACCAGGTGAGCTCCCCCCCCCCCACCCTACAATCTCTTTTATTTCCTTATTTCCCTCTTTCCATTTATTATTATTATTCATCAATGTACAAAGCGCAAAGGTTCCGTAGAAGTTTTTGATCCGTTAATACACGTAATAAAATGAAAACTTTTTCAGCGAAAAAGTGAATTGCTTTGTGTTTAGGAGACATCAAATGCAACAAACATACGCACACTTAACGGAATTGGAGCATCCTCAGATTATTTGAATTTGAGCTCCAGTTCCTTCAATAACCTCAAATCGCCATAACTAAAATCGCGCTTGACGTATCTGTGGAGATGTATTAAAACATTCAAGTTTACAAGCGTTTAATGATAACTAACAGAAATTTAGCACGGAAAAACAGATTTTGCTGGAGAAGCGCCAAAATCAACGTATCAAGTGTCGATGATGTAATTGGGATCTGGCCGCATCATTTGCGGACGTTTGCGTCATCAATCGTTAATAGGCTTAGTTCTTTCACTTTCAATAAAGTCGATTTTGCAGATGGAATGTACTTTGAGTTCGATGAAAATAATAGTCATATTACCTTCATATCATTTGGACATGAGGTCATCGAAGATCAATATCTGTGCAGGATTCCTCTAGTAAAAGTCTCCAACATTTGGATCTACAAGAAGTGGTCAAATTTATTTTCATCGAACTCAATGTACATTCCATCTGTACGTTTTTATTATATGGAAAATATCATATCATCATTTTAGATTAATTCACAGGAAATATTAAAAAAATAAATTTAGGCGCCACAGTATATCAATAGCCCTTAGAAATGGTGGTCCTGGAGAAATGTTCATTCCTAACAGAATTGCCAGACGTTCCGGAATGGTCGGAACAGTCTCGTAAAATATGAAATTGCCTCACGTTCCGCGTACCCTGCGAGCGAAAAGTTCAAGCGTTTTGGTAAAGTAAACTTGTAATTGTGAAATTGCTTTGTGAACATTTACATTACATAATCCGCGCAGTTCCCTATCTTTATGTACTTAGCGGATTTTACATCATAACTAGCTGATATGCCCAGCATTGCTATTTTGTTTAATGAAATTTTGAAATATTTAAATGTTAATATACAGCGAGTATTTTTCATGAAAAAGGCTTTGAAATAACACAATAAAAAGTCACATTGAAAAACCTAAACGAATTCTTTCAAGTCCTCGCAATGGAATTTTGTGAGGGGCATTGGGTTTACCCTGGAAAATTCGGAATTGCATCTTTAAAATTTTAAGATAAGCTATGACTATTGCTAAATATTTCATAGATAACTGTGGAGGGGAAAGGATGTAAAATTTACAGGTGTTAATTGTAAAGTTTGCTGATATTAACAGTATCATTTTAGCAGAAAGGATGGCTCTCTCACACAATCACTTAAGTTGGATAAACATTTTATAAGTTCTCTAAAGGAAGTCGCAAACTATTGGCTCAGTAGACAAGGCACCTTCATAATTTGAAGAACTTTTCAGCAAAAGCTTGACCACTTACATCCCCTAGATATTTGTTTTTTAACATGTCTCCTCGGAGTTTAATAAAAAAATTATAATGATTTTGATTTATTTCATTTGGATTTTTAGTTATTTTTTAAAATTTACTTTTATTTTTTATTTTTATTATTTTCTACTTAAAACTTGAAGCCGTATTTGATGCAACATACAAACACGATCAGCCACTGTTGATGCAACATACAAACACGACCAGCATTTGTTTACGCGCACACGATAGTTGGCACAAACATAAACAAATAAACATAGCTTAGCAAATAAACAAACATGCACACAAACCAAAGTGTCTTTTATTTATTGCTTTGTTTATCCGTAGAGCATTTTCAAACAAACAAACAACAAACGGAATTTAGTTTTATAAACAAGAAAATTATGCAGCAGTCCGCTAGAACTTTCATTAGTACAATTAAATTCGGTGAATTTTAGCGGAAAAATTTTTTTGAGTACGCCACATTGGTGGCAACACTTGAACGGTCCAACGGGTGGACTATGAGGCGGCAGCTAATCTTTTTTACGTAACAATTTTATTAAATAAGCCATAAACAAACTTTTAGAAAGGAACCTCTCCCATTAGGGGGCGACACATGAGATTTTGCATCCTAGAGACATACTAGAGTTGTACGAACCCTGATTCTAATGATTTCACGACCAGAAAAACGGGAAATTTCAGAATCTTAAGCAAAAATACTTTCAATGCTATTAAAACTTTGTGTACTCTTTTGAACTCCTGGAGCTGACCATTATGTTCCTTTATGTTCCTCAGTTTTTGGCAAACTTTCCAAACCGATGGATTTGTGAGGGATGGCCCAACACCGTGACTAATCTTCACTAATGCTTTTATGGGGGTATGCTAAGACAAAATGCTCAATTCACAATTCCTGGTATTGAAACTGTGATATTGAAGAGATGTTGACAGAACACGTGGGGAGAAAGTGGGTATCCGGGAAATAACCAGAGAGCATGTTTAGGCGCACGAACAAAATAATAAATGACTTTTTGAGTTTTTACCTCAACTTTTTTGCGAAATCCATTTGTCAAAATACTGAGTACAGTTTCTGTAAAGCAAATGTTTGAAATCAGGGATAAACTCATCCTGTATTAAATAGTTAATAAAAAATATCAAAAGGTGAGGAGGAGCAGCTGAGTGGAAAGTTTTTCTTTTTTTTTTTTTTCTCTTTCCCGCGTCTTGTTATTTTCCGAGCGGGCAATCGATCAGAGCGTCACCGATAATTGGCACGTGTTTGTCAATCGAAAAAAGAAAAAAAAAATGGAGCGATGCTTGCGGGAGACAGACAGGGATAAAAGAAAGAATAATAAAAAAAAATTACAAGGCCAGAACACAGGGAGGAGTTGTTTTTGTGTGCGCGTGTTGCAAAACAGATGGGCTCGAAAACACACCGTTGGAGAGCGGAGAGGGATTCTTCTTTCTTTGTTTCCCTGGCAAATTAAAACAAAAACATAAAGAAAATGGAAAAACAGAGTGAAGCAATGATGCAATTTGTTTTCTTCGGAATCCAGTTGCCATTTGATGAAAATCGATAGACGAAGTTTGTGTTTTCTTACCATTGTATCTAATAGTATTTTATAGATTTTTTTTTTTATGTACACGAGCTTTTTCAATAACTGTGCCACTTGTGTATTGTATTCTACCCGACAAGACGGAAATTTGGTTTAAGCGCTGGCAGATTTTAATAAGCAAGCACTATTATATTGTGCATTTAACCTTATCTGCTTTTGAAGCAGAAGCGAAGGACTAAAATGTTTTAATTAATAAAGAAAACTTAAGATTGATAAAAAAAAATATATACATCATGAAATAAATAAAATAAAATAAAATGAATAAACTGAAAATAGTAAAGTTCATCAAAAGTCCAAAAGGTTCTGGGTTGAAATCGCCTGTCCGTTGTTTTCAATCCACTTCACACCAGCTCTTGTAGAACTGATGTTGATTTCTTGAAGATTGCCCATTTAATAAAGTTTGTTGGCATTCCGGTGTTAATAATGGACAAATGCACTTCAAGATGGTGAAGTATATAGAAGAACAAATGATGAACAAGTGATGGCAATTTTTTTGTTTAAATTTTGACGAAAACAAAAATATCCCAAAATTGATTCAAGTCTCTCAGGACTTACCATCAATAAGTAATTACTGCTGATATGCCAATATTCCCGTCATTACAATAATAAATAATTGTAAGGAATCAATACTTATTCTCCAGGCTCGTTGTTTGATGAAATTTTGCAATATCTGAATGCGAATATACAGTTATCTGAATCTGAATGAAGATATGGTAAGTATGAACACAATTAGGAAAAAGACTTAGAATTGATATAGTAATAATAAAAATTCATATCGAAAATACAAAAAGATATGCCCTCTAACACAATCACTATGGAATCACCCAATCACAATGGAATTCTCTAATAATTTTGGATAAACATTATCTATAAATTCTCTAAGGGAAAGCAAGCACTAATAAAATTCACAATATATTAAAAAAGAAAAACCATGTTGGCTCAGGAGGCAAGCACTTTCATCAGTTTGATGAACAAAAACTTGAGCAGTTGCATCCCCTAGATATTTGTTTTTCAAAAATTTCCCAGAGATTCTAATAAAAAAAAGAGAAATAATGATTTTTATTTATTTCATTTGGATTTTTACTGAATTTGCGAAATCGGTCGTTTTGTCGTGCTGATATTAATCGAAAAATTTATATTTCTAAAAAGGCTTAACCAATTGTAAAAAAAAACAAAAAAAAAACGTCAAGGTACAATTTAAGGTACCTTCTAAGCACATATTAATTTTATTTGGTTCTGCTATTTACCGTTTCGGTGGAGTTAGCTGCACAAAACTGGCCACATACGTACAGACGGATATTTTTTTTTTAAATTTCAACATACCTTCTCGAATCATGAGTGTTTAAGTCGATTTCAATGAAACTTTTTTTGGGGAACGAACACAGGCAACGCCTCCTAGACGGAAACGTTATGCATTGTTTTATCATCATTAATCGACCAAATTTAGGCAACACCACCTAAAGAGAAAGCCTGAGCACGGAAACGCCATACATTGTTAAAACATCATAGGTAGTCATCTTTTATCGCATTTCTACCAATAATAAGCCCTGAATTCTGACTAGGTATGATGATGGTACAATGTATGAAATTTTCGCGCTCAGGCTTTGATTTGGGGCTTATTATTGGTAGAAATCACGGTCTATAGATATTCATGGTCATCGAGCTCCTTTGTTAAAATGAAGCTAAAGTTTCTAGCTCCCGGTAGGGCGGGAACTATATTGAAAAGTGGCGCCCTAAATTTGGACTTCCTATGATCATGTAACAATGTATGACGTTTCAGTGCGCAGGATTTCTTTCTAGGAGGTGTTGACAGAGAGAGAACTACCACAACATTTTTATTTAATTATTTTTATTATTATGTTTATGTATGGCCCTCTCATACGATCACTTTCATTTAGTCGTAATAATTAATTGTATTCAGTTATATTTATTTATTTTAATTCGTTTATTTAATTTTATTATTTTTATTGGCTAATTTAAATGGCTGTAGCGTTCTCAGTATCGAATCAAACTCAATAAATAAACGAAATATTAAGACGAATATTTTTTGTAAATAACCTGTTTGGCTCTGATGAGCCATTTTGTTATTATGGTTTTAAGCCACCCCCCCTCCCATCGAACAAAAAAAAACAATTACTTTTTTTCCCTTTTCAAGCCAAAGTGGGAGGCCTGTGCGAGTGGACCATTCCAATTTATTTCATATTGTGTAATTTGAACATTATTCTTTGTCTTCAATGTCGTAAACCGTCTTGGCTCGTATATGAAATGCGTCAGCTGTATTAAAGAACAGTGTATTGCTCAGCAAGACTAGATCATACAATATGGATTTAGGTCATGTTAGACTTGAAAACGGTTTTTTTTTTCGTCAAAGTTAAAAAAATATATCATCACTTGTTCTTCATTAACGTCAGAATTCCCAAAAACTTCATCAAATGCACAATCTTCAGGAAATCATGAATCTCTTTTGGTGAACTTGACTATTTTCAATTTATTTATTTTATTTATTTCACATCAAACTAGAAGATTAGTTTATCAACCTAATTGTACAGTATTGCCTCCTCATGTGTTGAAGAAAAATTAATTTTTAGTTTAAAAAAAAAAAAAAAATCCGTCATTAACAAAGGACGTGGAACGACTAAGCGAAATTTTGCTTAATTCCTCGGATCATCTCTTTCCTGGGTTCATGTTGCATTTTAGAAGTATCACGCTCAACAAATGCAGCAGCCAGGCATGCAAATCTCATTATCTTTGCCTTTCCATCGAACCGTGTACGCTATTGAAACAGAAATCCCTCTCCGCTTACGTTATCTCCCCGCCTCCCTTTCAAAGGAGCCTTCGTTTTATAGTTATGGGAGCGATCCAAATCGATATCATCTCGCCCGTCGTCGTCCATTTTGAATTGGCAATTGCACACGCTCAGCCACGTGCTGCTCGAATTGAAACGGGGAGTTACGTAAGCCACCGAGAAGGAGGAGCGGGACATTGAACGAGGAAACTTTCATTCCAATCCTCTCCCTCCATCCATTTACGTAATGGATTCCCTCCAGACAAAACGTTGCCTCGATAGAACGAAGAAAAGCAATTTGTTGTGTGTTGCACCAAAGTAAAAGAGCCGACCAGAGATTCGATTTTTGTCTCTTCTTTTTTTTTTTTTAATGTTCCACGTTTCTTCCCAAAATTTTCCCAATGCAACATATAGAACGACGAGGAAACAACTGTTGCACCATTGTTCAGAGTGCAAAAACACGTGTTACGCAAAACGATTAAGTGCTTAAATGACACTGCCAAATAACTAACGACATCACTTTCTTTCTCTCAAACCTTTAAGGTCAAAATCCTACAGATGGTAGAGGACTGTAAACCGAGTATTTTGAAATAGGGAACGTATGGTCGGAAATGCGTATTTCAGGCACCACGAGATCTTGCACAATGCGTGTGAGGTTACCACTGAATAAATGAATTCTGGGTGGGACTAATATTTGCTAAACCGCCTGTATATACTGGGTTTGTGTAATTGCGTACTTCTCTGTCTGTGTGTTAAGTACATTGGTGGCGCAGTTTCTCTATAGAGGGTGTATGGAATTACTTTTTGATAACTTTCTTTTTTATTGGTAAGAAAACACAAAACTAAATAACGGTGTTATCTTTATTGTCGTTTCAGTATGAGGACGGGTCCTTCATTGTTCGAATTCATTCACGTGCGTCGAGAAAACGTCGTTCTCACAGAAAAGATCCACATCGCTCATCAAGTGGCACAGGTGAGTTACAGGCCAAATCGTTTTCTTTGGTACACACGTTAGAAACGTCATATCCAATTGTTGTAATACATATTGGTTTGTCTATCCACCAGGCCATGGGTTATTTACACGCGAAGAGGCTCGTGCACGGTCGATTGACGACGCGCAACGTGTTCCTCGAAGGAAGGGTGCAAGTGAGCCTTCTGGACCATGGAATGCCCGACACTCGATTCGACAGGTAGGCGAAAGCAAGCTTATTTTGGTTCGATTTTGAAAAAATCTTTTTGTCTTGTTATTCAACAATGCTTCGTTGTTTGTAGGAACGACTATGGTTGTCTTCCCCGGGGTCACCTCACCTACCTGAGCCCCGAAATGATGCGATGCCTACGCATCGACCAACCCCGAGTCCGATCCACGATGCCAAACACCGAACAGTCCGACATCTATGCCTTCGGGTGAGTTTAGAAATGAAGGCTTTGGCAAATGCCATGAGGATTATACTATTCTAAGCAGGATGTCCACTTTCTTGAAAAGTCAGGGATATCTTTCAAGTCCAGGGTTTCATAAAAGATGCGTACCATAACAATATCTGAACGTGATACCATAATCAATCATGAAACTCCAAATGTGTTCTCTGGCCTATTCGTATATTGCAGAAACTGCTCATAGGAGCCACTGGAACAGATGGCATCTATCATAAAGGAAATTTGTGTATAGTATGGCTTGTCGAAACAAATCACCAGTCACTGTTTAGATGAGATACAGATTAACTTCCGGTCAGAGTGATCAGTGATTTTATGTCATACTACAGACTCTTTATGATAACCGTCCCACAGGAATTCAGAACAACTACCCCATGAAAGTATACCCCATGGGATTGCTCCAGACATTGCAGCTAAAGTTGTCCCTACCTCGTATTACAACTTGTGCAATGGCTGTTGGTTGCAAACATACAGTGCCCAGTATCTTTTTTCCAAGTAGCGCATGAAATGTTATTATGTTCAAAAGTCTTTCATTATTGTAATGGCACCCTTAACTTGAAAACTCAGGGAAATCTTCCCTCATGATAGGATTCGAGTGGACACCCTGCTAAGGAAAATTCGGAAAAGGATCCAAAGTCCTTTGATCTGATAAACCAAGATAGAACTGGATCCCGTTTGTTCTTGTACAATCAACCCTTGTCTATTTCTTTGCAGAACCATTCTCTACGAATTGTTGACATATCGATGGCCGTTACACAATCTCTCTACACACGCGGTCATTTGGCGAATCGCTTCCGGTACCGGCGTCTCACTCGAAAGCGTCAAGGGACCCGCCATTCTTAAAGTAAGTGGCTTATTTTAAGAGTACATGGTATGTCCTTATAATTGTCTTACTTTTAATTGGGTTAATTTATAATTGTGTTTTGCCTTTGTCTTTTTCCAGCAAATCTTGTCGTCGTGTTGGTCTACTGCCCCCCACCAACGGCCACTCTTTCCACAAATCGTCCGCCAACTTCAAAGAAGTGTAAGTTCCGTTCTTAATGAGATAACAATAAGTATATTTGGAATGATGATTCTTTACCAAATACTATGCAATAACAGATCTTTGGAGGCAGACAGTTGGAATAGTATCTCAAGACTATGGAGTCTTTAACAGTCTGTACACGGGAATACCGTTATAAACTAATGGAAAGTGTTACATTATATGACTTAGTACATGCAATTTTGGTGAATGTTCAGCCACTAACAATGAAAAATAAAATAAAAACGATAACTATAAAACCAAAAAAACCTTATATATTTCGGGAAAGCGTTTACAATAGACAAGTTTCAGCAATCAGCATCGTCGTCTGGTGAGAAAAAAACAAACGTCTGAAGGAGCTTTCCGGCCACCTTCTCACTGTTCGCTGTTGCGGTTGCCATGCCTCGTAACGTGTCTTGTAGTGTTCCAGAATGCATTAATTATGGGAAAAAATCACCTCCTGGCATCACTTGGCACCGTTTTTCTAAGTCAGACGGACTTAGAAAACAGTGGATAGCCAAAATTAAAGGAGATATAGGGCCAAATTTTAAAGTGACAGAGGCGAGCGCAGTTTGCTCTGCTCATTTTAAAAATAGTGATTATCGCCCGCTGTTACATTCTCACAAAAAATATTTGAAACCTGGAACAATTCCTTCATTAGTTGATTGGATCCCTAAGAGACAAGTAAGAGAGCAACTTATTTTACGTGTAAGTTTTTACCTCTGCATTCTAATTAATTTAAACCAATTAATTTAATTTAGCTGGTTTTACCAGCAGAGCGCGAGGCACGCAGGAAAGGCAGGGAAAAAAAGCGGAATATCAGTACAACACAAAGGGAAGATCAAAACCAGGTATTTCAGATAAGCTTGTAAATTATTTAGGAAACACGCACAGGAAAATATGCATGCTATATTAAACAGGATAAATTTCACAATATCTTTTCAGTCTGCTGGTGATGTTGAGAATATGGATACCAACGAAATAGATGCTTCGGATATGACATCTTCATTATATCAAAAAGAGAGCGAAGCTAACGCTTTAGTGACATTCCAGTCTGAGGCACTTATTTTTCATTCTGAGGACGTGAAGTCTCATCGTCCAACGAGCTGTCATTGTTATAATGCTCCAACAGCTATCGAAGAACAACTCCGAGAAGAGATTGCTTCAATGAAGGTTGAGATAAACCATCTGAAAACACAAGTTCAGGACCTGTCCATCCAAAAGTTAAAACTTGAACAAGCCAATGAGCAGCCAATGTTTTTTTATTCGGCTTGTTCCATGTGCATAGAACGTCAGTACAGCTCTGTTGCTCTGTTCAGGGATTTCAGTTAGTTGTCTTGCTTTGTAATGCATATACAATTCCAAGACTGCACCAATATGATGACAGTTTGTACTTAGCCTGCAAATAAAGAAATGGCACTCCGACACTCCGATAACCATCTTTATCAACAATAAAAAATATAATGTGAACATTCAGGCAGTTAATTTGTATTTGGCTATGTTTATACCATCTATTAACAACTCGCTTGAACATTAAAGCATTTTTTTTAATTGGACTTCATAGGGTGTGCAATTTTAAATAGTATTTAACTTACCCAGCAGGGCATTCACAGTATGCATCTCTAATTTTTTCTTCGCTGAATAAGATGCACACCAAATAATAGCCAGGTTTCTGAGATGGCCTTACTCTACTTTTTAGGGCAAACATCTTTCCCTCGAGAGGTGTTATTTTAACACCTTGTACGTATCCGTCGGCTAAGAGATACTTAATTCTTTTGTTTGATTTCGTTGCCATATGTTGTTGGATGATATTTTTTCCAAGATAAGGGGATTCTTGCAAATTGATTCCCCAAAACAACGTTTCGTTCTTTAAAACTTTCTTTGCATCCATGTTCTCCAAGCGGGAATAACGCGGTTTCTTTCTCCTTCAGCGTTTTTTCATCCTCTCACAATGCGGCGCCACTGCATCTGCGCGTGCGTCGAAGATGCTGTGAAACTCGTCTATTACGCTGGCTAATCATAAAAAACTTTGCTACAACAATTAACAACGATAACAATAAACAACAATATAGGCAGTCATTACGTCATGACTGCACTGTATACATATATTAAACTTAAATATTAAATTGACTTACGAATAAATGAAACTAACGATTGAAACATGCATTGTCATCGATAAGATGCCGTTGGAGGAAGTTGTAGAGCTGTAGGTAGTCACATAGTGCGCACAAACATACAAACAAGTGAAGTTAAGTAAAGTGTGTGAAAATTACTAGTTTCATTTCATTCAAAACGGTGCATCCATGAAAGGTCATGGTTACTGTTTTCTGGGACATCCAGGGTGTTCTTCCTGCTGATTTCCTGGCCAATGGAAAAACGGTGAACGCTGCTTCTTGTTCTGCTACATTGGATCGGCTACGAGCTGCTTTGCACCAAAAGTGTTTTAAGTTTTGGCTACAAAAAGTGGACCACCAGGTGGTAATGAAGCAAAAAATCTGGAGAGCTTTCTAACTGGATGCTGTATGATTGCAAATGCATCCGAAACGTGGTATATGCGAGATCAAAACGTGTTTGATGTCATTTCGTATAATGGTCTGACCATTGAGTTTACTATTTTTACCATATACTAGTGGGCGCTGGACTATTGTCATGTATAACTGATTTTTTTATTTAGTATACGAATGGACACAGCCATTAGCAAACAACAACTGCGCTATGGCCAAAGTTCCGTGAATTTCCCAGTATTTACAGCTTTTTGCGATTGCTTAGATGCATTTTACAAAATAAAAAAATGCAATTTGCAAAATAAACTAGTTGAGAATGTGCAAGCTTACATGACCAAAGCAAGGAACTTAAACAATCTCTGGAAATTTTATTTCAATTTAATTTTTTTTTTTTATAAGCTACATTTTTAATAAAAAAAAAAAGTGTCCTTTTGAAGGCTCCTCTTGACTATCTCCATTAATGATGATATATTTCGTAAATATATGTCTTTTGTAAGTTATTAATCATCACGATTTTAAACGCTACATTTTTAATACTGCAAAGTGCCTTTTTATTTGCCATGAGTAGTTAGTTTTTGTAAAACCGTACCCTAATATCTTTTTAAAATAGATTTGTGCTTATATATGCGTGTGCATGCGTGTATGTGCCCGAAAATTTTTAGATTTTTGAAATTCTGATTTCGGACTCTAAAAGATCCAAAAGTGGAATAGGAATGTCTCAAAAGACCAACCATCTATCTTTGTTTTCATTGGTAATATCGAGTTGAAAAATCAAACTATCATGAACTTTAAAGTTTTGAACTCAATTTTATCGACGATGACTAAGAGATAGATTTTGGTCGGTCTTTGAGACAATTCTATTCTACTTTTTGATGATCTTTAAGAATCCGAAGTCAGAATTTCATAATCCTAAATATTTTTTGCGACACACCCATCACACTCAACAGATTTCAAAGTTCGTTGAAAATACACGAATACGCCAACCAAAAGCCCTGTCAAATGCGCGAAATGCGCGAATTTGCTAATTCTGCAACGGTCTTTACGCAGGACGAATGCCACAGTATTCAATAGTATTTTTCAGCTGGTTTACGTTATATGACGCCGCACGAGTCCATTAATCTACTTAATTTAGGGGGTGTTATTTCCTTTTTTAGTACACAATGTACTTTGTTCGCATTCTAGAGTAACGTTGGAAACATCCAGTTAACAACAGCGACTGGGTATTGCTCCGTCAAAAGGCGCTTTTGGTGTAACACTTTCCATTTCCCACTAATCTAGATCCGCATTTTGATGGTTAATTTTACTTAATCGAAATGGATGACCCTTGTCATTTGGGTGGAGTTTCGAATAACTAATGAGGACTCCTCTTTGACATAATTGATAACGCCTATACGTTACTTTCCCCGTTTATTATTCATAAACGAATGATCGAGCCATTGTCGAGGCTCTTTGTCTGCCATCAACCAGTCAACGAAATGGATTTTTTTCTAATCCATCCACATCCACAAAACATTTACTTTTTGCATTAATTCATTAAACTCACTTTGTTTTTATTATTGTTCTTGTCGAAAGATCAAACTCGGACCAAGTCCCAGAGGCGGAGCCAAAAGAAGGGAAGAGGAAAGTTATATATCATTGGAAGAATCTCTTGTTCCTTTTATGCCTCACATGGCTTAAGATTGTGGCTTTCTGTAAGGTTTCGTATATGTGTGTCGATGTGTTCAGGTTATTGTAATAGTGAGTGCGGAATAACCTCGGTGGCAGAACGGACGATAGGAACCGTGTGTGCTCTTGTTGGCTCTCTACAGGCGTTTTATTTTGTATGCGAGATGTGTAGTGATTTTATGTAGGTCACTTTTATATTGTACATCTATAGTGTGATGTCTGGTCTGTTACGATGAATAGTCTTGTATGCTATTGTAGCTGTCAAAGTACAGGGTGGTCCAAAAGTATCAGGAAAATGCACAAAAAAATCAAACATTTGAGTACACCAATGTGAAATGGTGACCAACATTTTCGGAGAAATGGCCAACTTGACCGCCATCTTGAAATCCCTCCTTTTTTCAAATGCTAAGTAGGTCTTGTGACATATCAAATAACATGCAGATTTTCTCAGAAATCCAGTTTACTTGTCGGATTTGACCTATCTATCACGATTTGAAAGCTATCGCCACTGTTTGCATGGTTTCAATGTTCCCTCCCCATTATTGCAGAGTTCTAGATTTCTGGTGAGATGCTCTAGATGACACTTCTCACGAATTCTCTGCCTAAACGAGTACTTCAAATATCCCCCACAGAAAGAAGGCTGAAGTCAGGTGATCTCAGAGGCCCCAGGACTATCGTTGCTGTTTCATCATCAGTAACGGTCTCAGAGAGACCACTATAATCGGCGCCAACTAATCTTAGGAATTCCTTCGAGCTCAATTACTCAGTTCTGGGAGGTAACAATGCACTGCGCTTGCGCAAGTAATAAAAAATAGTTCTCTGCATAGAGTGGCTATGATTGGTCAACCTGGTGATGTCATGTTTTGTTTTTGCAAGTAGATCCAATTGCTAAGGTTATCTGGAGGGAATTAATATGGCTTATCACTCATATCTTATGTTTCTTTGAATTTGCACAGGCAACGGTGTTTTGCGGAATTGGTGGTCTGATGAATGGCGATGGTTGAAATCATCTGCTATCGCATGACTGCTTCTTTCAATAATCTTTCAGTGACAGTAGCTTCCAAACCGTTACATATAGGTGAAATCTGATAAGTGGAATGAATTTCACAGAAAATTTTCATGTTGTTTGATATGTCACATGACCCATTTTCCATTTCAAAAAATATAGCGGATTATAAGATGGCCACCAAGTTCGTCCCAAAAAGCTATACTGGGATTTTTGGACTAACTTGTATAATTTATGTGTTGCACAGTGTCTTGAGGTGTAGTTATATTGTTATTATTATTAATAATAATATTGTTAATTTTTATTGATTGTTTCCATTTATTATCCACAGGTGGCCCTCCAACGGCGTTTCAGTTCGTCAGAGCCAGAGCGCCTCAACCGCCTCGACCACCGACTCGTGTGCTAAATAAATTCGTTTCTTCCCTTTCGTTCTTTCTCTCTCTCTCAATGACCAAAAAAGATTCCATTTGACAAATCGTACTTGTACATTTATTGTATTTTACCTGTACATTTTTTCTGTCTTTTACTCAGAGCTTTGTAAATTATTGTATTTGTGAAGTTATTCATATTCTAAGTTATATTTTTCTATAAAAAATAAAATGTTTCCCTATTCAATGTCTGCCTTCACCTGTTTGTCAAAAGTACAGAACATTCGCGTTAGTAAGTACCAAAAGATACTAATTCTGTTGCCTTATCCGACCGTCCAGCAGCCGTAACTCGATTTTCTCGAAAAGTATGAAGGATTTTCAAAATATGTTTTCACCAATCGACAAATATGGAACAGAGCTCAGATAAGTTCCAAGATGGTCGAAATTGGTTCAATGGCATGTGCTCCTAGGCACCATTATGGTACCCCCTCAGAAATTTTCAATGCTAAGATATGGCATGTAATACATCAATCAATCGTAAAGACTAGTCCTGCAAGGATATAACGAGGAATTAATATTACTCTTCGCCGATCGATAAATAGGGGTATAGGGTTCGATAAGTTCGAAGATGGTCAAAATTGGTGCAATGGTACGTGTTCTAATGATACCATTATGATGATACAATTGGAAATTTTTAATGCTAAGATATGGCATGTGATACATCAATCAATTCGTATATGTGAATATCATGCATATATTAAGCAATGATGCGTAACTGTCCTCTACATCTGAAAAAGCAAATGTCGCCATCTGTTGTTAGAATATCACTGCTAATCTTATCAACAACTAATTGTTGCTAGGCCTATTGTTATCAGTAGATAATTTCTGTTAGCCTAATGTTATCAACAGCTAATTAGAGTACGTTCATCAATTTTGGAGGGGGGAGGAGGTTAGGATTTGACCGCTTATTATGACCACAAAGGAAGGAAGGGGGATCAAATAATGACCATCAGATCAAATTAATTTTAAAATGAATCAAAAATCTCCGTTTTTTGGGAGAGGAGTTAATTTCTCTAACCATGTAACTTTAGGGGGTGAATTCAAATATCACAACCAATGACCATGGGGAAGGAAGGGGGTAAAAAAGGTGAACACGTTGTTTATGAATGGTCCCTTACTGCTAGGCCTATTCTTATAAGTAGCTAATTACTGTTAGGCCTACGGTTAATAATTGTTGTCAGGCCTAACTTTATCAACAAGTAATTGCTGTTTGGCCTATTGCTGTGTATGATCATTCCATCTGTGTTCGGAACTGTTGTGCAAAGGATTTCGGTGTCCTGCTCAAGGATAGCCTACAGCAACAGCAAATGTACCATTCCGCCATTACAGTTTATTAATTGATGGTCTCTGGTTTGGTTTCTTGAAGCATGGCCGAAGACTTTCTGAACTTTAAATCTCCAAATCTTAATTCAAAAGAACTTTTGTGGGACTAAACCATCCACATGTTTACAGCAGTTACATTCTATTATCCTTGAGGACCAACGAAATCCTTCGCATGGAATTTATTACATCAAATCAGATGCGTTCCAATCAGAGATCCTTAATCCTAACGAAATGGACAATAGGCATATGCGAGCAATGGCGTAGCCAAGATTTTTCAATGGGGGTTTCCTAACTAAAGCTCTGGATGTAACTCCAGGGCTTTATTCCTAACATGATTTCGGCGCCCCCTATGTAACTTTAATTAATGATTTTAAAAACAAGACTAATGGTTAAAATAGGACTAAATATCTTAGATAAGTTTCTTTTTATTTTGGCACAAAAGAATATTCTTTCGTTAACCGATTTTATTTTAAAATTTTCATTTTACGTATTTCCACCACGGAAGAAATAAAGAAACAAAATGAAACAGAGAAACTTAAAAATCTGATATAACACTAAACGGATAAAAACTAATTTAATACATAAAGATTCAATGGAAAGGAAAAAAAATTATGAATAATATATAATATTTAAAATTATATAACCCTTTAATTTTATTCTAAAACCCAAACGAAACAAAATGTTTACAAGATAATTGACTGACTGACTTATTTGTCAAATACAAGACCAACGTGTAATAGACAAAGGCCACAGATTAACGATTACAAGTCTGTGACTAAGGCAGAATCTTCCAATAAACAAATCATTTAAATAAATTTTAATGTGATATGTGATACACAAAAGTAAATTTATAGGTTTTAACTAATCAAATAAAAAAAAAATTATTGTAAGAAAATTACGCAATCAAGCAAGTACAAGTTAAATCAAAATATTTGAAAAGAAAACAATGACCCTTTCAAAGAGAATTAAAAAAAATCTTCAACTTCCATACTTCGCTTATGCTTCAGAACAAATTTAAATAATAATTCTTGTGTGTCTATTGAAATAGCATTGGTCAATGTGCAACAATGCTAACCATTATTAGGAGCTTTAGTATAAAAGCTACTTATAAGAATGCGCCCTTGGTCTGTACATTTATCCGTCCGCCGTTTGCACGATAACGTGAAAACGGATTAACTTTTTCAAATTCTGTTTTCAGAAATATGACCATCCGCTCGGCCGTATCAACTTTTCAGAATTTTTCGTGGACCCTTTCAAGTCGAATTCACGTGCTTAAACATTGAGTGTAAAGAATACCAAGATAACGGCATGTCATATAACAATCGATTTGTCAAGAAGGAATACATTGTTACTTTCTGTTTATCTTTTAAGCATTACTGACATCGGCGCGCGCACGTGAAATCGCTTTGTCGACGCACGATTGCTCAAGTGCTCATAATCTATATTTTTAAGTAGCGGAAGAATGGAGCTACTTACTGGTTTTATAATATCAGTCCGTCCCCTTCATAATTTTTACAAGGTACAAATTCGGAATGTAGCTTCCTATGGGCATGTCCATTTGGTTTTGATTGGTACCAATCTGCACTACTTAGTTTGGTTTTGATTGGTACACTGGGGTCGGAATTACGGGGGTGGAATTCAGAGAGGACAACATATCAATGTGCTATTTAGGTACGTAAAAACGTGAAATTCAGTATCCAGATTCCTCTAGGCAACATCTACATTACTAAGAAGTTTAGGCCCAATTGTTCCAGTGGGGTCGGATTGGCGGGGGTGACAGTCATTTGGTCTTTAGAATAGTGATGTCCGTTGGATCCGGATCTCTGATCCGGATCTGAAAATATCCGGATTCGGATCTAGAAATATCCGGATCCGGATTTCGGATCCTTTCGCTGGATGCGTATTAAGACTAATTAGGACTTAAGAGGACTAGGCTATCACTTAATAAAAGCATTTATAAACTGCTTTCAGAAAAAGTTTGCATATACACAATTTCCTGATATCCGAAAAAAAGATCCGGATATCCGGATCTTGACATCACTACTTTAGAACTATGGCAATGTATGGCTTGTGATATATCATACGTTCGGAAATGATGAGAAAGGAAAGAAAATACGAGCTTTTTTACATCTTCTACATATTAGTTCGAGAACATTAATTTTTTGATTAAAAAACTTGGGGAAGAGGGAAAAAGTGCAGATAAAAGGGTAAAAATAGATGACTGCAGGATCTGCTACTTGCCTTACCCTACTCGGGGGGGGGGGGGGGGGGTATTTTT
>JAHWFO010092203.1:1512706-1610195 GCA_023313115.1 Rhysida immarginata
GCGCGCACGTGAAATCGCTTTGTCGACGCACGATTGCTCAAATGCTCTTAATCTATATTTTTAAGTAGCAGAAGAATGGAGCTACTTATTGGTTTTATAATATCAGTCCGTCCCCTTCATAATTTTTACAATTTTTCAGGTATAAGGTTGAAATTCGGAATGTAGCTTCCTATGGGCATGTCCATCTGCACTACTTAGTTTGGTTTTGATTGGTACACTGGGGTCGGAATTACGGGGGTGGAATTCAGAGAGGACAACATATCAATGTGCTATTTAGGTACGTAAAGACGTGAAATTCAGTATCTAGATTCCTCTAGGCAACATCTACATTACTAAGAAGTTTAGGCCCAATTGTTCCAGTGGGGTTGGATTGACGGGGGTGACAATCATTTGGTCTTTAGAACTATGGCAATATATGGCTTGTGATATATCATACGTTCGGAAATGATGAGAAAGGAAAGAAAATACGAGCTTTTTTACATCTTCTACATATTAGTTCGAGAAAATAAATTTTTTGATTAAAAAACTTGGGGAAGAGGGAAAAAGTGCAGATAAAAGGGTAAAAATAGATGACTGCAGGATCTGCTACTTGCCTTACCCTACTCATTGCCATTGGGTGGTGGGATGTTAATTTTTTTTTAAAAAATGTAAAATTGTATTTTTGCTTCACTGCTAACGCTCCTCCTTGGAATGTTTACAAGATTTTATTTGTCATATAGTTGACTCACAATATGTTTTGAGTCGACCTAATGTGCTAAAAGTCCGTTCAGCTTCAGAATGCGGAAAGCACAATAAGAAGCTGGAGCTCCCTGTCACATTGCAAGACTATTTTTTTTTTTTTTTTTTTTTTTTTTTTTTAATAAACTGAAATTGTACGATTGGACTTTTCAGAGTTCTTGTCTCAATCTCAAAATACCGCTAGGTTGAACTCAAGCGATGGATAAGAATTTAAACCTGAAAATTAACTTGTTCACCGCGATACTTGGCACCTTATTAGCAAGCTCCAAATCCTATCTGGTCCTCTGCACATTTTTAAGTTCATCTTTCAGCCCTGCAGAATGTCAATCCTTTCAGTTTCTTGTCTGTCCTTTCAGAGGAGAATGCACCCATGTTTCAAGAAAGGAAGAATAACATTAAGGGATCAATTAACGACCTCTTCCTTTTGCTGTTAGGACTCTCCAATAACGCACAGTTTGGGTCATAGCATCCGTTTCCCTATTTTTTTTTTGTTTCTCAGTCTGGCCGCGTTCACAGCGAACCGTTCAATAATAAATGCTGTGCACGTGGACATGCTGCTCTACTAAAAAATAATTCTACATTGAAATGTGCACACTACCGTGGACATGCTTAGAAAGTTATTTTTCATTAATACATTTTTGGCGCCCCTCTTTTAACAAAGGGGGGTTTCTGGGCGCCCCTCCAAATACGACACTATAACTTTCTTTTTGCGCAGGATAGTTGCGAGCACGGCCTACGGGTTTTACTATCTCGTAGGCCTTGGTTGCGAGGGATTTGCCAGATGGCGCTGCAGGCAGTGTTGCCAACTCAGCGGAATTTCCGCTAGATTTGGCGGAGTTCGTTTACGCTCAGCGGGAAAAATTTTTTCAATTCCGCTTTGGAGCTTTTCTAGCGGAAATCAGATATTTTTTTTGTTGTTTTTATTTTTTATCTTCTTTCTTTTTGTTTTCCCTTTGTTCATGTCTTCATGTGGCGAAGGTGGCTCTCATAATTATAATCAATTAGAGAAGTCACTGCTGTAATGTTTTGGACTGAAATTTATTAATAATAATGAAAAAAAAAAAAAAAATAAAGTGTCCATAGAGTAAAATTCCAACGAATATATAGAAAGATTGTTTCAAATGAATATTATAAAGTCAAAGGTAAGGAACAGATTACAATTACCAATGTTGATTTCTATGTTGTTCATAAGAGAAACCAAGAACGGATGAAGGTGGGAGAAATGTTCGTGGAGAAATCTACCTTCATCCGTTCTTGGAGAAACGCTGAAGTGAATAAAACAAACTTGAAAAACTTTCGACGTGCCAAACAAAATTTTAAAATATACATGTATGGTTGCATAAGAAAAAGTTCCATGCGATTTCGATTCTGAAGATGATCTATATTACATTTTTTTTTTTTTATTCACGAAAAGTGAAAGTAAATAAGATTGAAGGCGCACACATTTTCAAACCAAGATTCGAAATTCTAAGAAAAGCTTTGAAAATCGTTGGAAATTGGACCGGAAATTTGTTTATTTATCTTTTATCGCTGAATTTAGCGGTCAGAAAAGTCACCGAGTTGGCAACACTGGTTACCATAGCCAACTAAAAATACTTTTAGTTGGCTATGACTGGTTACAAGATGACGAGACTTGCGAATGCTCTCTTTTCATTTGAGCGTTTGTTCTCAGGGGGCGGCACGGATATTTTTGCCATAAGTTTGCTATAGGAATTTTCCTTATTGCACCTAATGAAATGACCACCCAATTCGATTTGGATTAGACAACAATCATAGTCTTTATATACAATAATTAATAAAAACATTTTCTGCCGCCAGATGGCGCGATTCAATTAAATGAAAAGCGAAACTGAAAGCATTATCGATTTGTATTAAACGAACACATTTTTTGTTCCATTAACGATGCTTATCCATTAGCAGCGGCATAGGAAAATCTTATTGACTTACCTGTTCCTTATGTTTATATTTTACAAAAGGAAGACGTGTATATTTTATAAAAATACTTAAACTCAACGAGGACGCTTCACCTCGCGGACTTGAACTCACCATGTGCTTTCGTGCTCCTTGATAATGAGATTGGCTGTGGTGGAAGCCGATTTCATCATCTCTTAATGAATCGATGATTGTTGGCGTGCGTTATTGTGCTGTTAAATTATATATGCAAGAAACTAAACGACGATTATGCTTCAATTCAGAACGCTGTTTCGAAGCAACAACGCAGCAGTGTCCAATGTAGTTAGGCTTAACTTACAGTCATTTAAATGGAGTCCTTTTAACGTCCACCACCACCTACAAAGCAATGTTCACCGATTGCTTAGACGGCAATTGCAGCTGAGGTGTTCGACGACGAACAGCTTGAGGGCAGCCGCTTCTTCTTCGGCTTTTCTACACACGTCTGCGGGACATTACTGCGAACCCAAGCATGCACAGGCCCCGGCTTCAGGCTCCGACGACGGCTCCGACAGTGACAAGCCGCCGTCCGCCGACGAAGAGGCGAAGACGGCGGCAGCGTTGCCGTCTACGATGACCGTGCCCGAGGAGTGGCCTCACGTCCCCGTCATTGCCATCAACAGGAATCCAGTCTTCCCGCGATTTATCAAAATCATTGAGGTAGACTACGTTCATTCGCTACGTGTCAACCTTTTGAAATGGCTAAGGAGATAAAATACCAAATTACCTTTATAATGTGTGGATAGCTATAACATTCACAGCAATCTAAAACAAACTCACTTGTCCACACTTCAACATGAGTATATACATGTCGGCCACCTTGTGGGCATCTTTCAGTATGACTAAAAATTGCAAACTAAACAGGCTTACTTTTTTTTTTTAACATTTTCACTCCCAGAGATTTTTCTCTGTCTGCTACCCAAAAATCACACAATTATGACATTTTTATAAAAAAAAAAAAAAAAAAAAATTATTTAAAATTAGTAGGTGTAGATTTGAACCAATTTGTTTTTTCCAAATATTGCATTAAAAATGACAAAAAACATTTGATATTGGCTAAAAATGTAGTTCAAATCTAATATCGATATCAGGTTTTTTCAAAATCTTATTTCTTCTTAGATTGAAAAATGGAAAATAGAATTAATCTAGAGTAATGATATGATATTATGAAATACTCAGTACTGTCCTTCTTGATGGAGGCCTTGTAGTACGTAACCAGAAAGAAAACGCACAGAATTCCAATCGGTTTTGCCTTATATTCCTGGCTTTATCAAGGATACAAATGAAAAGGCACACAAGATGCCTTTTTATATACAGATTATGTTGGTATTAACAGTCATTGATTGGTGGATACAAAATCATTGATTGGTTGGATATAATAAGGATTTTGTATCCACCAATCAATGATTGTTTATACCAACATGATCTGTATATAAAAATGCATCTTATAATAAACAAATAAATTTATTTCAATGACCATCAATACAATTAAAAAAATAAAAATTATTAATGACAATTGAAAAAGGTAGCTACAAAAAGCATACGCTTAACGTGGTAGCCCCTAAAAAAAATAATAATAAATAAAAAGGAAAAACGACACGATAAAAAATGGTACACATGATAAAAAGAAAACTGAGAAACCAATTACATCATAGACATAATCCACTTTTTTAAACTAGTTTTAAAAACTGCAAAATTCTTTAGTAATCTTATTTCATTTGGAATTTTATTCCATAAAAAATTCATTTGATTCGTGATTTTTTTCAATCCAATCTTATAAACTTTTGCTATTCTAAGATTACTCTTCAGTCTTATATCAGTCACTGTTCATAAAAAAGCACTCGTGTTTACAATTCAGTTCTATAAACATGTGGATACTTACTAAATAAGTATGTATCTGATGTAGATTCAGAATTCCAGATCTCGCAAAGAAAACTGTTGGAGATCCTTGTGCATAAGGAAGATTATAAATAATTCTAATATATCTTCATTGCAGTTGTGAAAGAGTTTCCCCAACAAATATTTGTGTACAAGAAATATGGATATACAAAAGCATAATATAATGCAATACAAACTTTGGTTGTTAAACAATTCCTACATCTTCTAACAATACCCACAATAGGAGAACCCTTTTTTAGAACATATTGTATATGAGATGTTTCGACCATCTTAAGTTTTCAGGTAACCATAAACCTACAACCTTTAACTCGCTTTTTCTATTCAGCTCTTGATTGTTCAGTGTTAATTTAAATTTTTCATATATGTTATGATCATGCTTCTTTATTAATTGGAAGATCTTGAAAGCAGACTTATTAACATTTAACACTAATTTATTATTTATCAACCATTCTTCGACATTCTTTAAAAAACAATTAGCTTTTAGCTGCAAGTTTACGATATTCTTAGACTTAAGCAGAAGACTAACATCATCCGCATACATTACTAGTAACTCATCATTATAAGTCAAATCCAACAGATCATTCATAAATAATATAAAAAGTGTAGCAGACAGTGCTTATCCCTGAGGGACACCAATCAACAGTTGGAATTGCAGAAGAAAATCTACCATTAATATAAACATAGTTTTTCTTACTATCAAGAAAAGAGGTCAAAAGTTCCAAATTATGCCCCTAAATCCATATGAAACAAGTTTACATAGCAAAAGATCATGTCGGACACTGTCAAAAGCTTTTTGCATATCGAGAGAAATTAATATTGTTGCCATAGATTTATCTAATGCTTCCGAGACGTAATCTTTAATTTTTAAGCATAAATCAACTGTCCTCTTGCCATTCTGATAAGCAAATTGGTTGCTGTTAATCAGTTTCTTTTTGCTCAAAAACAGCAAAAATCTACCTTTTAATAATTTTTCAAAGAGACGTGAGAAAACGGGCAATACAGTGATAGGTCTGTAATTTTTTTGATTGGCGTTATCACCATTCTTATATACTATTTTACCTACTTTCCAACGTGAGGGAAAGACTCCGCTGTTTATACAAAAATTATAAATAATTGAGAGTGGCAACAGAATCGGATCTGTGTACATAGTTCCTGATGATTTTATTCTTGAAACGCATCGAACGAAAATAAAATGCTACCGTATTGCTATTACCAGACCCTAATTTGTTTCTCTCAGTCAGTTGTGGTGGTAAATTGATAAGTATAAATTAAATGGGGTTGTAGCTGGGTCATTTCTGATCATTGGTGTTAAGCAACAATGGTGCGGCCAGTTACTGGATGGGTGACCCCAGTAAAATTTTATCTTTCTACTAATTCGGTGATGCTTTACAATTCTTTCATTGAAATTTTTTCTCTATCATCATAGTTCTGAAGTTGTTTTTGAAACTTCTTAGTGCTTACAATAAAGGGCGGTGGGAATACTTTTATTCAATCGGGCATGGGAATTTCTTCTATACCGGGTATGAAAACCTGTAATCCAAATAACTGATTTTGCACAACCTATCCTCAAAACAGGATATAATACTAGTAGCTTCAAAAATTTCCTGGAATTAATTTTTACTTCTGCACACAGAAAAAATACAAACATTTAAACAACATTTCCTTCAAAATACTGTCCTCGGGTAGTAACACACTTCTGCCAACGTCTGTGTAATGCTTGGAAATGCTCTGCAAAGCCAGTTTGCGGAACGGTGAAGAGTGGATATCGCAGCAGCTTTTGTCTCTACACGTCGACGCCTGTCTCCTCGCACGATGTTGCTCACAAGATTAATTGTGGATGGATTGATTGAAGTTGATGGACGGCCACTCCGATGGTCATCTTTGATATTTGAAAGTTGTTCCATAACTGATATTTTACGTAGCGAAATCAGAATGCGATGCTTACTGTACACTACCAGTTAACAGACTACCCGTGCAAATGGTAAACAATGTGGGGAAGCCTCGCTCATACTACCTCAATTTCGCAGCCTATGATTCCGGGAACTTTTTGAAGCTACTAGTATGCAGACACTAAAATTACTTCAAGATCGTCATAGGTTCGGAATAATAGATTTCTAAATTTCCTTAAATACGTGAAGGTTAACATAAGACCAAATCATCTTATGAATTTGGTTCGTGGACCCATCGACCATTCCAATTGGCTAGAACTATTCACACATTTGAAAACAGCTTCTGTGTTAACACTGTTTTTCTACCGATTATTAAAAAATTAAGCCTGTTTGTAATTTTTAGTCATGCTGAGAGATGGCCACATGGTGGCTGAAATATGCATAATCGTGTTGTATTAGTGTTCTGGGAAAGCGGACTTGCTTTGGAGTCCTGTGATGCTATTAACATTCTCTTACATGTCCATAGTTTTTTTTGCCAATAAATTATTTTAAAAAGAACCCGTACAACTTTAAAAGTAGTTACATTTGTGCAGAGGATATACACAGTGTTATAAAATGTCTTGAGCCTAAACACAAAATTTTACCTCAGCTAGTTATGGTCTATGTGATTTCATTTCTATATCAATTCCAAAAGGTAGACAGCTGTGCCATATAGCACCTGGAATCACTGCTACTGCTACAGCATTAATTCAAATTCATTTGCAGAAAATTATGTCCAAAACTCAATCATTACCGTAACCAAGCTGTAAAAGGAAAAAAAATCTGTAGGTGCCAGATCCAGAAAAATGGATCAAGGTGTTATATTTGTTGGGATGAAATATTCTTTATCAATTTTAAACTTATTTTTTTATTTAATCTTTGACACAATAAAAATGATTAATTAAGAATTTAATAAAATCAGTCACAAAAGTATTTTTTGCCTGTCAAAAACATGCATTCTGCATATCAATGGATAGTAGAAGGGCATTCTCACAAATATCAGCTGTACCGCTCTGTTCTGCTCTGCTGTTGCATGTAGGACAGAATTTGATCATCGTTTGGATGTTTGTCATATTATACATGGCTTTCATATTGAATCATTGTAATGGAAGTAAAACTTTGTCCATAGTTCATGAAGTATTTTATCCACAGTAGATGTTTAAAAGAGTAACGTTCTTTTTGACTCGTTCTCTGTTTTCCGGGGAAGCATATGGATTTTGTTACCTTGAATCTTGCAGTCATGGATGCAGCCTTTTCCTCTGCTATGAAGTGCTATCATTACTGAAAATTTACAGAGTGTAATAATCTCTCACCATCTATCCAAAGTAACTTTTACATTATCATGTTTTGGAACTTGTATCTCCTCTGCAGAAACGTATATGTTGTTTCAAGTTAACCCTGTTTCAAGTTAACTTTGTTTGACCCTGTATATGTAATTGAAATGAATACGCTAAAATTTATGTATTCACTTTTAGATCACCGACAAAAATTTAATTAGCTTAATACGGAGAAAGGTTCGCCTAAATCACCCATATGCTGGAGTTTTTCTGAAGAAAGATGAAAAGTGAGTACATGTGAACTCGGTAAATTAGCATAGTGTTTTCATTAGAATTTTCTAAGTACAAAGCAGTTCCATAAAATTTCCTAATTTATTAGTCTGGCAATCTCTAAAGCCAACCAAACTCATTCAAAATTGTCCAGGAGAGAACGCTCATTATAAAAGACATAGACATTTTACAATATTTATTTTAATATGGTGAATTGAAATGATTTAAGTAGAAAAGGAAGAGTATACTGGATGGGCATATATCTTAAAAAACTTTCATAATATTATAACTAAAAAAGTATCTTGGCATTGTTTGCAACAATGCAAACAAAAACTCAAAGTTTTTAGCCGCTTGCATTAACTTGAGTGATCCCAGTATTGCTTCAAAATGAAATAGGTAACTCCCAAGCGAAAAGTAATGTGTGTGCTATGGTAATGGGAATTAAAATCTCCGTTTAAAGTTCAATGAGATTATAATTTGGAATATGGGGAAGACTCAGTAGAGATCATTAAATTGCTGGCTCAAACAATTTCAAGCAACAGGAAATGTGTTGCCCAGAAATGTGTGGAAAACTATTGACTTCGAATGAAAGTGTTGCAAAAATTATGGCAAATCGTCCAAGCCACATCTTCCATCAGCCAGGTGGGTCTTCACCTTATTCCAAGTAACTCTAAAGGTCTAGATATTTGGGCCACATGTCGAGGTGGACTGAATCTGGATGTTTGGGCCACATGACTGTCACTACGGTATAAAACTTTGAGAGTTTCTGTTTTCATTGTTGCAAACCACCCACCTTGTATTATGTTAACAGATAACTTAAGAAAATTCTCCTTTATGAAGTATAATATCAAAACTAAAAACAAAGTAATACTGTATACAGTTCACAATTACTTTTATTATAGTCCAAATTATAGTTGATGTAATGAGGATCTTGCAGAAGTGATTGTAGATGTTGTGGAAATGAATTGAAAATGTCGAAGCAATGAAGATCTTGAATAAGAGAATTGAAGATATATATTTACAGGATGATCGAAAAGTCTATATACCTCAAATTACTTGATAACTTGTCATAGAAATCTGTTAATGCCAACAAATGCGAAGTTGTTGATAGGCTATCTGTTGGTGACCTTTTGATGATCTGATTATGCAAATTAGGACATACATAAAATGTATCTTTAAAAATACAAATATAGAGATAGTACCCAAAATTAAAAATACTATTAAGAATAAATTAATTAAAATGGATAGACAAACAAATCAAAATGAAAAAGAAAAAAAATGAAAAATATGATATAATATTAGTTCTTGTTGTTTTATTAACATTTTTTTTTTTATTTATTTTTATTTATTTTATTTATTTGGATAAAAACTATTCCATAAGAACATTACAATCGTCCATCCAGGGCCAGTATGGCCGTAGGCCGACGGGGTAGGTCCCTGGATGGGGAACAAGAGACAGTGTATAACAGTGGTGTAATAAATTATAATGTAATATAAATTATGTTGAGGGGGCGAGGCGGGAAGAGGAAAGGGAAAGTTATATAGGCGTGTGTGTTAAGAAATAATACTTAATACGATTTTTAAAGGTTACAATATTCGGGGACATTCGGAGATCTGGTGGTATAGAAGACCAGAGTCTATTACCTGAGACAGAGATGCTTTTGAGTTCGTAATTATGCTTTATACGTGCTATTTGCAAGGAGGTTGAGTGTCGAGTGTTGTAAGGAGGCGCGCTATTGATTGTAAATAAGGGTTGAGGGAGGGAGATTAAAATGTAATTGTTGAGTATCTTGTATATAAAGATTGCAAGGTTTATAAAGTAGAGTTGTTGAATGGGTGTGATACCCACTGTGGTAAAAAGATGAGAGACAGGGGCTGGTTTGCGTAGTTTTAATAGAATTCGGACGAACCATTTTTGAAGTCTGAATAAGCGTAGAAGATTATGGTTAGTGGTCGAACCCCAAAATTGAAGGCCGTAAGTTAGTGAGGAGTGGATTAGAGTGTTATATAATAGCAAGAGGATTTTTGGGGGAAAGAAGTGGAGACGGGAGAAAAGCCCTAAACGCTGATTAAGTATTGAAGCTAAAGAATTGATGTGGGTATCCCAGGAGAGGTTATGAGTTAAGTGAATGCCTAGGTATTTAAAGGATTTGGATGGGGTAATCAGTTGTGAGTTGTAATGTAGAGAAAATTCGTTCGTGTCAAATCTTTTATTGCGTTGATGGAAGATGACGCAAGTGGTTTTGCTAAGGTTGAGGGATTGATGATTGATAGTGTTCCAGAAAAGAAGTTTGTCTAGGATTGAGTTAAAGGTATCCTTTATTGTACGTAGCGAGGCGTCGGCATAGGATATTGTGGCATCATCTGCATACAATATTAAAGATAAGGGAGAAAGTATGGAGGAAAGATCATTTATAAAAATATTAAATAAAAGCGGTGATAAGATGGAACCTTGGGGGACTCCAATATTTCGGGTGATTGTGGAGGAGGATTTATTATGAAGGTGGAGGGTGTATTGTCTATTTGATAAAAAGCTTGAAAGCCAGTCAAGAGGAGGGCCATGTATGTTGAAATGTTGGGATAATTTGTGTAGAAGGAGGTCATGAGGGATTGAGTCGAATGCTTTAGAATAATCGAGAAATAGGGAGACAACTAATTTGTTTTTGGCCATATTAGAGATAATGTATTCCATCAGTTCGTAGCAGGCAGTGGATGTGTTTCTTTTAGGTGTGAATCCGTGTTGGGAAGGAGAAAGAAGATTCTTTGAAAAAATGTATGAAGATAGACGTGTGTAGAAAAGGCTCTCAAATATTTTGGCAAAGGAAGGGAGAATAGATATTGGGCGATAGTTGGAGAAATTAGTCTTGTCGCCTTTTTTGTGAATTGGCGTAATTTTCGCAGAACGGAGACAGGAGGGGAATTTTCCATGGGCAAGGGAGATATTAAACAATAGTGTCAAAGGAACAGCAAAACCAGAGCGTGCACGAATTATAATGTTAGAACTGATGCCGAGAGAGTCTGGATTGTTAGATGGTTTGAGACGGGAGATAATGGACGACACTTCATCAAGGGAGGCTGGAGAAGAAAAAAACGAGGATGAATCTGTCAATATTGAGATAGGGTATTGTTGTTGAGAAGAAGGTGAAGTTGTGGGCTGTAGCAGTACATTCAAAAAGTTAGTTAAAAGAGCAGGATCAAGGGTGGAAGGGTCAGAGAATGGCGAAATAAGAGGGGCGGGCCCCTGAATTAAATTTTTTATAGCTTTCCATTTTAAATTGCTGTTAGTGACCTTCGCAAAGAATTGAGAAAAATAAGTGGATTTAGCTTTTTGAATGGCATGACGTGTGGAATTGGAGAAAGATCGGAACCTAAATTTGTTATAAGCATTTGGAGAGCGGCGGTATTTGCGATATAAAGCATTTTTATGTGAAATAAGTGAGAGTAAGTTAAAGGTCATCCATGGCTTCAGAAAAGAGGGTTTTGTATAAGAGGAGGTAGTAGATATACATGGTAGGTATCTGTTGAAACCACTGTGGATTTGGTAGAAAAATTTTTCGAAGAGGGGGTTGATATCTTCCTCCGGGTTAAATAACGAGTTCCAGTTGGTTAATTCCAGAAATGAATTGAAGATTGCTAATCTGTTGGTAGTTATTAGCCGGGTGTTGAGGGACGTTGAGATGGGGTGTGCCGTTGACTGGAAAGATTGGAAGGTGAATATTGGAAGGTGGTCCGAAATTTCACAGTCCAGGGAGCCGCTGTATAAATTATCAGATAAAATCTAGAAGAATTGGTCGATTAGGGAGGATGAGTTGTGTAAATTCGAGTAATGCGTAATGGAAGAAATTAGAGGCGATAAACCGGCACGTGAGGTTAAGTCCAGAATTGAGGAAACATTGGAGGAAGGTGTGGAAAAGTCAAGATTAAAATCTCCAGAGATTAAGATTTTATGGGGGGTAAGACTAAGGTCAAGGAGTAAGGAAGAGAGAACTTATAAAATAAATTGTAAGAATTGTGAATTGAACTACATAGGACGATCTTCAAGACTTCTGAAAACTAGAATAGAGGAACATGTAGAGCGGTGAGACTTAATGATTGCAATTATGCTATGGCCAGACACAGTAGTGTTACGGGACATTCCCCGGATTGGGACAATGTAACAATCCTAAATCGAGAGAAAAATTACAAAAAAAGAATAATTAAAGAAGCGCTCTTAATAAAAGAAGATGAAAATACGATAGCGCAGACATCGTACGACTTAAGCCCTGATTGGTTGATTTTATAATTTTTTCAATTGTGTATTTTTAATTTTAAACTTCTTTTTTTACTTCATTGTTTGGGAGGGAGAGTGGGATTTGTGTATTCGATCTGATGATAAGGTATTGATGACCTCGAAAACGTTAATCATGGTGAAAATGATGGAATTTTGATTTTATTATTTATGATTCTTCAACTGACTTCAAAGATAACATTTGTTGGAATATATCTTGGACTTAAGACATTTTTCTATCCTATAAAACGGATTTTTCGCCACTTGCAAGGTGTAAACAGTTTTTCAAGTCCTGTAAAGGAAATTTCTCAAGTCAAGTTCCGAATTTTTAGTCAAGTGCTAAAATTATCAGGATTTTAGACAGTGCAGCTTATATTAATCTATGGTTTGATTTTAAATGTATATTTCTGTATATAATTTAAACATGTATTTTGTATATATTTTAAAGTGCTGCTCAAGGGTTTTTAGATAATGGGATGGTTTTCATTTTAAATGTAAATATTGGATATAAGATTTTTATATTTGGGGGATGGGAGGTTTTTATAATTATTGATAACGGCTCAATTATTTTGAGTCTTAAATTTCCTATATTTAAACAGTTTAGTACGATAGCAGATGTAGTCAGTTTTATAATCTTTTCTTATAATTTTTTTTTAATATTAAAACCTGTTGAATATAATCATATTCTTCAACGTTAAATATACCTAAAATTTATCTTGTTAGCTGTAACAGTGAGAGACCAATTTCGAATTACAAACTCGTTTTGCATTCAATTATGGACATGAAAAAGGAAAAAAAAATGGCCATCATAATCCCATGAATAGGTCACTCAAAAAATGAAACCTTTCTACATGCACATTATGTTACATGCTCATCCAGTTTTGTATGTTTCTGGAGTTTCAGAACAGTGCCATCTTCTTGTTCAGTTGGCATAAAAAGCGATATTCGCAATTGAGATTCATTTTATGATGGCTGAGTAAACTTAACATACAACAATGATTATCTAACATTGCATTAACATTACACTATGTTTTGTAACGTTGCATTTCATATTTTCACTAATTTTTTAATATACACACTTACAGAAACGACTGCCATGGTCATGTTCTTTGGCGCTGCTATTGAAAATGCTGCTGCTGCAGCTCAGCTTTATTAGGACAGACATCTAAAACATGTAGTTTTTTTTTCATATCATTTTTGAGTGATCTATTCATCCTATTTTGATGTGCTCTGTTTTTGTTGTTTTTTATTGTGTTCATGATTGAATGCAGAATAAGTTTATAATTGAAATTGAAACCAAAGTTCAATCCTTTCAGTATGTTGGTGAAAATTCACTTTGGCCGAAAAACTCCTGTTTGTTGATAGCATTGTTCATCATTCCCATCTGGCTTACAGTGAACGGAGTTCTGAAAAGAAACTGTGAGGAGGAGGGAAAGACCAGAACTATGGTGCAATCAGAACTGGATTTTCGATCATGACAACGTGCTAGTTCACTCAGCGTTATCAGTATGCGATTTTTTTGGCCAAACATTGAATGAATGTACTTCCTCATGCTCCACATTCCTCTGACCTGGTTCCAGCAGATTGTTTCCAGTTCCACTAAATGAAGGCAACATTTAAAGGGAAGAGATTTGACATCATTGAGGAGATCAAGAAAAATTTGCAGAAGGAACTAAAGGAGAATACAAAAGAAGCATTTCAGGACTGCTTCAAAAAGTGAAAACACCACTGGAATTAGTGAGGAGAGAACTTTGAAGGAGATAAAAATCGCTGAATGAATTCTTAAAAAGTTAAGTTCCAGACCTGAAACAGATCTTGATCTTGCATATATGTACAAAGTGTGCTTAAAAAGTTTGGTGACTGGACCAATATCTAAACTGCAATCTAGGCTAAGAACGTGTGTTTAGGCATGTGCACTACTGCCGAGAATTGCCACTTAGCATCAAACAGTAAAACTGAACCACATTTGCCTGCATCCAGCAGATCGTAATGACTGTGAAGACTTGTATCAAAAGCAATGGACCAATGCATAAACATCACGTTTTGTTACAAATTGGGGAAAACGGTGACGAAGACTCGTGGAAAGTTGGTTCAAGTGTATGTAATAGAAGCTGTAGCAGGAAATGCGTTTATGGCTGGTTCGAGCAATTTTGCAACGGGAAGGAAAGTGTTGATGATTTCCACATTCAGGTTGACCACCAAAAAGCAAAACCCCAGACAAGATTGAGACAGATGTTGGTGCCTGTAGACATCTTTTCGTTTCCCCACCTCAAGGAAGACCTGAAAGGCACACCAGACATCCAAGAAGTTGTGGCCAATAGCAATTACTTTGAATTTCAATAAAGGAAGTTTGTTTGTATCTTCTGCTTTCTGATATCATTCACTGAACTTAATATTTTGGTAATTAAATCTACATTGAAGTTACAGTTTCGAAGTTTTCTTTCATTTTGTGGATTATACAGGGAACTTTATTGCCCAACATGTCCAGATAATCAGGAGTTATTCAAGGTGTACTTTGATTTTAAATTATTCAGTAAGAAGGTTCTAATATGCAGTTGACATATCGTAAGATTTTTAAAATAATTTATTTTGATGTTTATTTCATTCAAATATACTTTTGTCTACCATTTTCTTTAAAGTAATGAGAAGGAAGTAGTAAATTCACTCAACGATATATATCCGGTCGGGACTTTTGTTCAGATTCACGAACTACAAGATCTGGGTGATAAATTGCGCATGATAGTCATGGCGCATAGAAGGTAAGGAGAAACTTTTATTTCCAACTATCGTCTTACGTTATTAATTAATGAAATAAAGTAATGAATTTTGTTTTTACTCTACTTAGGATTCAAATTCTTTCTGTTCTCTCAAACGAGACGGGAGAAGATTCTCCTGGTGGTAAATCTGATTTATCGACGGTTATAAGCAAAAAAAGTCATGTTGTAGATTCAGATATTTCTAAAAGTGAGTTACAGATGTAATTGACATTAAGATAACTAGAGTATGGAAGCACAGAAAATCACTCATATCATTCAAAAAATTTCATCCATTTTTCAAAATTCCATAAAACAGTTTTTATCATAAGATGCATGTTTTCACATTACTGTAAGATAAGGATTACTTAAATTACATATTGCAATAAGAACTTAACACTTATGACCGTCGATTGTTTTTTTTTTTTATTTGATTGTTTATGATACAAGGAATACAGTATTATAAATAATTTCAGTGCCTAATGTAGAGTTATGCTGTATCTAAAATTATTGGAGACTAGCAATTGATTGATGGATTATAATGTTTATAGTTTTTATGTTTTTTCAGAAAAATCTCATAAAAAATCCAAAAGAAAATTACGTGAAACAGTGGAAATATTAGAAAGTGCTATTAATCCCCAAGTTCTCATGGTTGAAGTAAAGAATGTAACTCATGATAAATTTCAAACTACTGAAGAAATTAAGGTCGGTGAGAAAGTTTAGTGTAAAATTCATCCTAAAATCTGTAATTGCATATTTGGTTGATTTTGCTTGAATATTATTATTATTACTACTACTACAATCAGATCCCATACGTCCATCCAGAGCCTGTATGGCCAGAGGCCGACGAATTAGGTCCCTGGATGGATCTGGATTGACGACTGCTGTATGATGGTCGCAGCAGCCGGGGGGGGGGGGGGGGTGAAGAATCGTGTCTCAGTGATGGTCGCCCATTCAGTGACTAGCCGTGCCTGGTGTTGCTTAACTTCACAGAGCTTGTGTGCTCAGTGGAAGCCCACCAGGCCACGACCTACAATATGAAGGGAATAAAGAACTGGTCTTGGAATAGCAAAATGGACGAATCCAGGTGAAGTTTTTTTCAGCATGTGTCTACAAACTTACAGGTGTTTTTATGTTAGGTCGACGGAGAGAACCTAAGTGGAACACTTCAACAAACATCGAAGATCATGGATTAATGGTGATGGGAAGTCCACTTTTGCAGACCACCTCATTACAAAGAAACACCAATTCGGACCTATACAGGAAATCATGACAGTGTTGAAGTTCAAAAGGGACCACTAGAAGATCTTGACATATGAAGCTCTAGAAATCAGAAGGTAGTGTAGCGAACCCCCCTCCCCCCGAGCCAATTTTTCGTTCATTTTATTAAAAAAATTCTTGGATTATGTTTTTATTGGATTGCTTTCCTGAGATTTTTAATCAACAATGAAAAGACTCATAATAATTTGACAAAACGATCTTAGAATTTTACTCAACAATGAGAATCAAATGCAACAATGTCGCTATTAATATCATACTGGAAAAGAACTTGACAGTAATTGTTGCCAAGCGATGGTGGTTGAAGAAGCAGTGTCGAATTGCTTGGAATGCGAAAGTCAAGCAGCTCATCCCGGAGGCCTTGTACGACTGGAAAAAAACGACGACAAACGAGTTGACCACGAAGCGGAAAGTTATCGCATAGTGCCATGGACCTACTACTGGATTTTAATGTCTAGAATACTGATGATTTGCAACCATGACGACTAAATAATCACGTTCGAACAAACGCCGCCATGGACATTCGCACTGCCAACAATAGACGACTACAGAAAGTAATATCTATTTCATTTATTTTTGTTTTGGGAGCTTCGTGACAACGTTGTTTTTTGTTAACTTCAATCAAGCACCATATTAAGAAATCATTCAGATGAAGATTTATTGCCGTATTGCTCATTTCTTGGGTCTAGGGTGGGTACCCCTTTACCATGGATGAAAAAAACCAGGATGGAAAACTCCCTATCTTTACGCGGTCAACTTCGATTTTTTGGCGCCATCTGGTGTCTTGCACGTTTTTTATAGCAGTCGCTCCCATAGAGATTGTATAGGAATTAAGTTTTTAAGAAGAATTTTTTTAGTATTTGATTAACAAGAACTTTTTAATCCATTTTAGCTTGGAAGTAAGTTTTAAATATGTCAAATAAGGAAACAATTTTCATAATAAAATCAAAATTATTTTTATCACAGAATTTACAAAAAATAAAAGATGTCATTCTTGCCCTCTTGCATGGATGAAAAAAACCATGTACAGGGTAATCATCTCAAGAACAAGCATTACCGTATAGAAACTAATTTTAAAATAACATGTTTAATTTGAAATATTTTTGAAATGGAAAACATTTTAAGACATTTTAATTGTCTTATGTGGACAATTTACTTTTTTTAAAATTTGCAGGTCAGTGTTTTCAGAAATGCTAGGATGTAGATGCTTAAGATGAATCAAGATTACTCTGTTATTGCAGTGTTTGCAAAGTACGTCTGATTACTTCATTAACATAATAAAATGAGTTGATTGATAACTGGGATTTGATTGAAAGATTAAAAAAAAATCAAGGCATGCAAATTTGTTTGATATTATCACAAATTTATTGATCACTATACAGTATACAGCATTCACCAAATGATGCCTTAGCCTTATGTTTACCTTTTTTCACTATTCATAAATTGTGAACTTTCAAAATGCTTGGCACATATTACGTGGCCTTTACTGTTTAATTCCCCTTCACGACCTCGTAAATCCTCTCTTCGAGAGTTTTGAATCCATTTAGAACATCTAATTTAATAATAAAGTAGGCATTGCAATACGATCAACGTTTATGAGTTGTCAAATGAGCAGAATCATTATTATTTATTTTTTTTTCGATTTTGAAACGAAACGAAAAACTTATGCCTGCCTAATAACTACAGTATTCACCTTTGTACATCTTTAGGGAATCGAATAAACGATAGGTTTGGATTATTTTTCCGGGAATTTGAGCAATTAAATGCCGAGCAGTATTGCGTACCAGACGACGGCATTATTTACATCGTTTCAACGTGCACTCCGTCCGAGGGCGCCACTGAAATTTTCCTGACATGCGACGCATAGGAGTTTTCCATCCTTTTTTTTTTCATCCATGCCTTTACTAACGTTACCCTACCTTACCCCGATATAATTAGTTTAGAGTTAGTTTTCGACCCCTCCCCGCACTCAGTCCAAGCTTTTCACTCCCCGACGAGGACAATTTCTTCGAGTGGTGACTCTGAATTACGATTTTGGCCCCAGACGACCTCCCTTATTCTTGCTGAAAAACTCTATGTGGATTTTAAACCTAAAGTGAAAAAAGAAAGAAAAACAAAAGAAAGAATTAATAAAGAAAAGTACAGAGAGAAATAGAATTTAAAAGAAAGACAATTACCCCAAAAACAAGACTTACCTTGAGAAAATACCCCAGTCAAGAACTAGAAAAAAAAAATAACTAAGACAAGAGAAATTTTGACGAAAATACTAAGATAAATAAATAATCATTTGAGAGTGTCCTAAACCTAAGTTTTATCATTGCAACGAAAATAATTAAAGAGAGTATTTACCAAATGTGATTTTAAGAAATTGCTACGTCCAAAAATAATCTTTACCCAGTGATGACCTACCCCCGATGACGACAAATAATAATTAAGACTCAAAACCTAGTTAAAAGAATTTATTGTGTGACATTTTCTACAGACGTTTATTCCTTACGTTTTCAGGACAGTGTAGACATTAATTTTTTCTTTGCGAAAAACTCTTTCGTACTTTAATTATTTGATTTCTTAGAATAATTTTCTTATTACCTTTTTTTTTCATTTTGTTTGACCTGAACGCCTGTAAAGTGCCTTATTTATTTGTTATATTGCTTTTGTCTCTTGATAATAAACGTTACCCCTCACAGGTCTTATAGGAGGGACCAACCAATTTCGACTAGTATTTATTCCCCAGTACGAATTTGAGAACTTATTTAACTGAAATACGAATTATTTGATTGATTCTGTACTCCCAACCAAGAATGGGACGTTACAGTAATATACAAACAGATGAGGACAGAATTCTGAATAATCAGACCAACTTTGAAAAAGACCCCATCTAGATGCTGTGAACAGCATTGTCAATCGACTGGACAGAAGACAGCATAACCAGCAAACGGTTGACCAATCCAGTGATACTTAAGTTTTACAGTTTCCCGTATAATAATTTCAATTAGAATGTCCCACATAAGAGCACCAATTGACGTATCATTTATCTAATTTTATCTATTATTGTTTTTTGTAATTTTGTTCCATTTGTTCTGTAAAAATGAGTTACTTTGTAGTCCACCAAACAGTGAAAAAAGTGCCTTTTTCCTGATAGGTGGATGATCACCATATATTTGGTGGTGGGAACCAACCTGGTTGTAGTCGTTCTCTACCCTGAAGAATAAATGTATTTCGAAATGCATAGGTTCCATTAAAACTATCATTTTGCTATTCCAAGACCAGTTCTTTATTCCCTTCTAAAATCTGTGTTGTTCAAAGTACAGCCGAACCCCTTTAGTACGTTTTTCTTGGGCATTTTTACCGTGTTATCCAGGAATGAAGTATGATTTGCTGAAAATTGCAGTAAGTGTTGTGTTATGAAATAAGATTGACACTATTGTATGGCACGAGGAGATATCAGAAAGTAACACAGTTTATTTTTTTCAAAGAAAATTACAAAACGTACAGGTAAACAAGTGCATGCAACTGAAACTACACATCTTTATCTACTTTTCCACTTAGGCATCTTGACGATTTAGGCATTTATCCCAACACTGAACCAATTTCAGAATACTCTGCTCATAAAACTTTGGACATACGACAGATTTGAGTTCCTTATCAGTCTCAAACCTCTGACCACCCAGAAATCTCTTCATGGGACCAAAGATGTGGTAATCCGAGGGCGCTAAGTCCGAACTGTAGGTTGGGTGATCCAGAACCTATTAAACGAAACAAACCAGTTTTGCTTTGACGACGTGGGCCAAATGGGCGAACATAGTTTCCTCTTTCTGGTTACTTATACCATATAGCATGCCGCAGTTTAGTCAGTGTTTCACAATAGGTAGCAGCAGCGTTGATGGTTGACCCATGAGGCAAGTAGGATGCCTTGCATATCCAAAAACACTTCCAAGCAGAAGGAGCAATTTTGAATTTTTTTGCAAATCTGAGAATGTGGATTTTTCCGCACCATGCTTGCAGTTTTAGGCTCATGTTTGAAGTGCCATTACAGCAGGATATAGTGCCTGGAAGGATGTATAGAGAAAAAATTTCTCGAGATAGAAACTTAAAGAGAATGGGTTGTTCAAGCCACAGAGAGCTAGCCAGGGTGCTAACAAAGAACTGTTCACACACCGGCTTTGAGAAAATGGTGTTGGATCATGTGGCAGTTTCCCATCAACTTGCCTATAGATGGGGTGTGCAGAAAGTAGGAACGCACATGCACCTTCTGTGCCTTCCTTCACTTCCGGCCATAGAATTGTCTGAGGCAGAAAAGAGTAAACAACAAACGAATTAATGAATAAAAAGGCTGTATTGTGTTGCTCTTGTTCAATCAACTCACAGAACACAAATTTATTGAGTAAAGTAACATTTCATCGAATTCCGTGTACCGTTTTATGATCTCTTGACTCGATAAAATATTAATGATAAATCGTAGCATTTGGCAGTCATTCTGAATAATTTTGACTTTTAGTCACAACCATTAACGAAAGTGCAGTTATTACGAAAGCGGAAATACATTTAGCCACGAAGTAAGCTAATGTTTGTAAACACGGACCACGTCTATAGAATGTATGTTTCAAAGGATACTGTGTGGATATTATCTTTCAAAGGATCAGTTGTAATGCATGTATTGAATGGTAGTCGTTACTTTGAACACTTGCTGCTCTGAGCTATAAGGTGTTGCTATGCTGTTGCTGCAGGGTGTAGTTCTTTATGTATAAATAAAATTGTTGTTTTCTCTGAAAACGAAAGCATTCCTCACGTTATTCATTCAGATTTCATAGTGCCTAAAATTTGTACATCTGTATTTCCGGCTGTTGCTTCTTTATCTCAAAATACCCAGTTTTACAGTTGTCTACCATCCGTAGAATTTTGTACCTATAGGTTTGAGACGCCCTGTATAAATCGATGAAGCAAGCGTGTTCCCAAGAATGAGTTTCTACTAAACACTAAGTTTTCTATTAAATCCAAGTTCTGCCTGCTTTTCCTGTTAGCACATTGCCAGTTTCATGCCCTTCCTAAATTCATGATTTTAAATGAAAATGACATTGTTTTAAAGTAAAAATTGCATTTTGCCCACTTCTACTGTTAGCTTAATGTAATGTTGAAAGCATTCCAGGATGTGCACTTGTCCAGAATGTGTATGAACCAGTGAAAAGTATTTTTTAAAGCATATATCTGTGAATTGTATAAAGAAATAAGAGTGGCAAAATATTAATATGAGGGCTATCCAGAAAGTAAGTTCCATTTTTAAATATTGTAGTACTGCAGTCGTGATTGTGCGCAAACACGCTGAGAGAGATGACTTGTTGCCTTTGTATTATCGTGATTTTCAAAACTTCATGGCGAGTGTTCCCAATGTCTTAGAAAATCCACTATATATGAAATTGGTTCTGTATTAGTCTTCTGAACGCAAAGAACGTTAAACAACTGAAATCTATTATCAAATTTCTGAGGTTTATGGAAATGTGATGAGTGGTTCAGTGGTACAGAGATGGGTGCAGCTTTTTATGAGGAACACGAAAATGTGCATGATAAAGAATGGTATAGCCGACCGTCTTTGGTAAATGATGATTTAACGTGTGTAATTAATGCGTAGGTGAGAGAGAACAGACAATTCATTATGAGGTCATTCTCTCAACAGTGTCTCTCAAAATCCATTGACATGTAGTTTGCATCATAAGCAATAGCTTGAGCAATGATAAGGGAATGCAACACCTTATGCAAACTGTGTTCTTCAAAGTGTCTCAACAATGGTGGAAACTACACAGAAAAGTAGTGTAAGGTGTGTTCTTCAAATATCAGTAAGCACTTTTGCTATGCATTTGTTTCCTTGTTTTTTCTGAAGGTCACAATGGAACTTATTTTTTGGATAACCCTCGTAAGAGGTTTTGGATAACTTATTTTTTCTCCGAATACAAAATTTGAAAATGTTAAAAATAACTGGGACCATTGTAGCAATTGCTTCAAAATGAATTTTGATGTTTAATGTATGCACTTAATTATTATTTTTATTATTATAATTACAATGTTTCTGGTTTTTGTAATATTCTGAAGAATTATAAATGATTGAATGATTTTTAATTTTTAATTTAAAGGCTTTGACTCAGGAGATAGTGAAAACCATTCGAGATATCATAGCCTTGAACCCTTTGTACCGAGAATCCGTACAGCAAATGATTCAAGCAGGGCAGAGGGTGGTGGATAATCCTGTTTATTTAAGTGATCTAGGAGCAGCTCTTTCAGGTGCGGAACCTGCTGAATTGCAAGAAGTTTTAGAGGAAATGAACGTAAGTAAAGAGGAATTAAAAGAATTATTTTAACTTTTATTATTATTAATATTATTAATATTATTATTATATTCTTATTTTGTATTTCTTGAAAGTATTTTAGCAGTTTTAAGGTTTCTGTCATTTTCTATCAGGTCGTTGCATATCAAATGTCGGATTGCAGAGGTCATCTTTAATGGCCCTCTAGAAAGGACACCTTCACATGTGCTATTTGAAATAACCCTCATTGCAATCCAAACATTGTTGCCAACGATTTGGTAGCTTCTCGAGCCCTCTCCGATAGAATACATGGTCACGGCACTCAGTAAACTCCCGGAAAGTGTTTTCGACGTCTGCTTGGGTTAGGAATGTTTTCCTCCTGAGAAAATTGTCTAGGCTCTGGAAAAGATGGTAGTCAGTAGGGGAGATGTCTGGAGATTACGGAAGTTCCACCAAACTGTAACCATGAGCTTCCTGGGGTGCAACGGGGGTTTAGGGAACTGTTGCGGGGTTTCATCAGCATCCAGCATCTTCTGACCATTTCCTATTGTCGTATAGGAGCCACTTCTTGTCGCAGGTGACAGTGCGATCAAGAATCCCCACTTCTTCATGGCACAAAAGCAATTCCGTACACACCTCCAACCGGATGCTCTTTTTGGTTTTCCGTACGTTCATGTGGGACCCATTTGTCCTGCTTTTTCACCTTGCCGATGGTCCTAAGGTGTCTACTGACAGTCGACGCTGATACAGCATGATCCCCTGCAAGATCCCGAATAGTTTTTGATGGGTCCTCTTCCACAGATCGCTTCAGATCGGCGTCATTCAATACATAGGGCGGTCTGCTGCGTGGCTCATTTGCCAGGTCCGTCACTCCCGCCCGGAATTTTTGGAACCAACGTTGGACAGTACGTATGTTTATGGTGTCTACACCGAATACCTTATTGATGTTTCGAGAGGTGTTGGATGCCGTGTGACTCAACCTGAACTCTTAATGCATTAGCACACGTAATTCGTAACCTTGCGTCAATAACCACATTAGTGCCTAACGTGCCCTCACAGTGTCTTTATTTTATTACAATGCAATAAAGGACGATCTGGTACATTTACTGCATATTTTAATTTTTTTTTTTTTTGGATAATACAAATTTTCTGAAATCCGAACATGGCTTAGCCCCAATCAGTTTAGATATTTTGGGGCTGTCAACTTTCTCTAGCCTCATTTGCATAATTATCAATATGTCATAAATATATATAAGATAAATTATTTTTGTTTATTTTTTGCTAAAATTGCAGATATCCCGTCGCCTGATGCTTGCCCTGAGCTTATTGAAAAAAGAATTTGAGCTGAGCAAACTTCAACAAAAAATTGGAAAAGAGGTGCTTAAAGTTGAAAAAAAAAGTTTCACAATTATTTCTGTGTTTGTTTATTATTTCACTAACATTGCATGTTTTACTTTTTTATTTTATACTTAGGTAGAGGAAAAAGTGAAGACGCAACATCGTAAATATATGCTTCAGGAACAACTAAAAATCATCAAAAAAGAACTTGGACTAGAAAAAGATGACAAAGATGCTATTGGGGAGAAATTTCAAGAAAAAATGAAAGTAAGTTCTTTTTATTTGCGGAAATTGGATAAGCATCATTTACGCAGTTTTTATTTTAAAGACATAATCTACTGTTAGTCGTATTAATACTGTAAAATTAAAAGAAACGTTTTTTTTTTTTTCTCCCTTTGATATGATTATCTTGGCTTTGATAAATCCGATGCATCAGTTTGAATCATATAATATTCTTTTGCAGTATTTTATATCACGTAATATCATGTTGTTCAATATTTTTTTTTCATTTTGAGTCTCTATTTATACCCCCCCCCCCCCTCAAGTTTTGAACTCAAGTTTTTTATGAATAATAAAAAAATGGACGGGGCTGTGTTGAGACACGTTCAGTAGTTAAGCGTAGAATAAGTTAGTGTAGCGATGTGGCGAATAAGAAATAATTTTGTACAATGATAAGAAGATACATGTATAGACTGATAGACATACATCAAAAATTCAAGGGGTGATTCTTTTGGTTATTTTTAAGAATCTTTTGTCCTTTGATGAATTTCACGTTGTTTCAAAAATGCGGAGCGATAAGGGTTTTTAAACAAGAGACCAGTTTTTCTACCAGAAAGACTTACAAGTGAGATGTATCGGATTTTTTGGAACACTCGCTACCTGAGGATATACCACTAGCAACGAGAAATGCAATGTGGTTTATGCATGATGACACACCCAGCGCTTTTTAATGTGATTGCTCATGAGTTTTTAAATGCAACAAATCAAGATCGCTGGATCGGTCGAGATGGTCCTCACTTATGGCCTGTGTGATCCCCAGACTTAAACTCCCTTGGATTTATTTTCTATGGCGCCATCTGAAGTTGTTAGTTTACACTACTCCAGTGGAAAATGTAGAAGAGATCAGAAATCGGATAATTGTTGGGTATAATTGAATAAGAAACGATCCTGGCATTTTTGAAAGAGTTTGGCAGTCAACGAGGAGATGGTGATGGACATTTTCATGCGTCCTAGCTTGTGATGGTCATTTTCAGCAGTTATTGCAGATTAACGCTTTACATGTAATGAAAGATTGTTTTTGTCGAAAAACCTTTTATCACCCTGTATCTTAGAAACAAAGCAGTATTCCTAAAATCATCAAAGGACAAAAGATTCTTAAAATACTCCAAAGAATCATCTCTGGAACTTTTGCAGGAAACACCTTGCATATTTCTTTAATAATTTTTGCTTTACAGGGAAAGATCATCCCACAATTAGTGATGGATGTGATTGACGAAGAACTCAATAAACTTCAATTTCTTGATAACCATTCATCCGAATTCAAGTAAAGCAAAAAATATAACTTTATTCACTTTATCGTTTAAAGAACTTTGATAATAACAAGTGTCAGTTTATTCCTTATTTCTTAATTAATTAAAGTGTGACAAGAAACTATTTGGATTGGTTGACTAATTTGCCATGGGGTTTGACCAGCAAAGAGAATCTTGACCTTGCCAAGGCTAAAGCTGTCTTAGAGGAAGACCATTATGGAATGGAAGATGTGAAGAAACGTATATTGGTATGATTAAAAGATTTTTCTCCTCCTGTTTTATGGCAGATCCATTTTTGTATTGTTTCGTGTATGATTTTTTCATATATAAGTCCTGAAAAGGTTTTTACATTGGATAACAAGCACAAATTATAGGGGCAAAGGGAGGATGGAGATAAAAATTAAACATAAAAATAAAATATAATAAAGTACAGGGTATTCCATTTGAAAATTGTTTAAAAGTTAAAAGCCATTCTGTGGTCCCTGGCTCGAATATCACCACACTGATAACTGGAAATGCATGACGTTATTTTGCTTGCTTATACAGTTAAACCTGTCTATAACGACCACCCACAGGAAATGTGGTTGTTAAGCTTAGGTGGTCGTTATATACAGGTTCAATCAAAACAATTACCATTCAACAAACCTAATTAGAAACAGCATGTTCATATTTTTATAAAAGAATCTAAGCCACTTTGTTTGCACTTTCTTGTCTTCCTAATGAAAATAAATCTTCAAAATGTTTTTCGAGCACACATAGGATATTTCCATAAAGTCCAACCGGTCGCCAACAGGCCACATGGTTCGGTTGAACTATGCCTAAGCAGGCAATTATGTGCGTTTGTGATTTTAGGCAGCTTTGATGATGATTATTCAAAAGTGAAACTACATCGTTAGAATTGGGCGACTACAATTACAATTAATCAAAAACATTTGATTATCCAGCCAGCTAAAGAGTTGAGTTTCTTCCGCCATTTTGATTCCAATCGACCAGATAGAGCTCGGTCTTGGAGTCCTGTCTTGTTCTGCGCGACCTGGTACAGTAGAGCGTCCGTAGAGCAAACGTTGATATAACGAAATTCTCTCTATAACGAAATTTTTCTATGGTCCCGGCAAAAATCCTATTGATTTAATGCGTTTTCAGCCTCCAAATAGCAAAATCTTTACAGCGTAATTATCCCTACAACGTAAGGATTTTTCGGTCCAGATAGTAAATTTTTAAAGTATATTTTAGCTCTTTATTATGAAATTTGGTTCCCGCACTTAGCATGACCCGACAGCCAACGAACGAAGTTATCGCAAACTGTCAACGAGCGAAGTTAAAAATAAGCTTTTACATCACAAGCTCTGCCCAGTCTGTTGCGGCTGTGGCATTAGGTTTATTTTAATGGCGAAATTACGAGAAATATTATCGCACCAAACTACCCATGATGCACTGCACAACAATAATGGCGGCCTGCTGAGGAGTTTAAATGTGCAAGCATGTTAAAAATTTATTTTCTATGAGAATCGGCAGGAGAACTACATTAAAAGCTGTCGAAACTTGGAAGATTTTTTATATTAAAAACTTTAACATTTGTTCAAATTTATGAATTTATTTTATTGAAAGTTTAAGCCCATAAACATTTTTGTGAAATGATATTTTACGGGACCGACGTAAAAACACTCGTAGGCCTTAATATCCACGCTTATGAATATATTCTCTCGGTATTTTTCCGTAAAATACGTATTTGAAAATTATTTTTGGCCCGTTCTGCTTTCAAATTTTAATTATTTCAGAAAAAATAATCGCGATCCAAACAAAATTTTCAGTCATGGTAACCTAGATGACTTTAGATAGGGAGCGATGTCAAGTATCGAAAAGGTTTTGTTCTTAATGTTAAGAAGCATTCAAATTAATATCTAATGCTAAATTTAAAATATCATCATCATCACGGTCAACCCTTTGCAATCCACTGCTGGATGAAGGTCTTCTCTAAATGCTTCCATTCTTCTCTGTTTGAAGCTTTGGATTTCCAGTCGACACCAGCCACCTTCCTTATTTCGTCGAGCCACCTTGCATGGGGTCGTCCTCTTGGGCGTTTAAAGCCTCGAAGGTACCAATCCAGAATGACTGTGGTCCATCTCAAGTCTTGTCTTCTAGCAATGTGACCAGCCCATTGCCATTTAGATCGTTTGATCCATTCGATGACGTCAATCACCTTCGTTTGGCTTCTTATCCAGCTGTTGCATTTTCGATCTCTTCTTGTAATTCCCAGCATACATCTTTCCATGCTTCTCTGTGTTGTCTGTAGTTTTTGTGTTGTCCTCCTTGGAAAAGGAGTAAGACAAGGAGACGCCATCTCACCAAAACTCTTCACAGCAGTTTTAGAGGAAGTCTTCAAGGAACTGAACTGGTGAAAAAAAGGACTTAAAATAAACGGTGAATTCCTTAACCACCTTTGTCTTGCCGATGACATCGTTCTCACCAGTAATAGTCCTTCTGAATTGGAGGAAATGTTACAAGAACTAGCAGAGGCTAGCCGGCGTGTAGAACTGAAACTGAACACACAGAAGACAAACGTTATGTTCAATGCATTTGCTCCAAAACAGAAGGTCATGACAGGCAGCATTGTGATTGAAGAAGTACAGAGCTACATTTACCTGGGACAAGATTCACCATGGATGGCAACATTCTGAATGAAGTTAACAGACGAATTAGAACAGCATGGAGTGCTTTTGGCAAGAATTAAACCAGTGTGTTTTCCAGCACTCACCTACGGAGCTGAAACATGGACTTTATCAAGGAGGACAACACAAAATTTAAAATATATACATGTATAAATGCAATTATCAGCAATTTATTAGGTGGCCATTGTACACAGGTGGTTATTAGTATAGGTATTACTTTAACTATAGTTTGATTAATGACGCGCTTGAAAAGATTAATGAGATTTCCCAATTTCCCTATCTACTATCTAGTAAAATCATAGCCAAGGTCATTGGGGTTTGGTGGAATCATTGGGGAAAGAAGATCCTGATGGCAGCCCTATGCAGATGCACATGCTTACATGCTGACAGAATTATCACATCTACGATTTTCGTACTCAGAGAGAATGGCTGACTTTAAACAGCAACAAACTTGTTTAACATTATTAACAGAGCAATGAAAATAATGGATGTGAAAATTCAGTTGATGTGTGGCATAATTATTCTCGAACATCCACTGTCCTCCATATATCTGGTGCCTGTGGACTTTTTGTTTCCCCGCCTCAAGGGAGTCCTGAAAGGCACACATTTTGCAGACGTACTGGACATCCCAGTACGTGTGACATCAACACTTTGAGCGATTCCTTCGCTCACATCTGCATAGTGCTGCTATCTACTAACACGAAACTTAACGAGAATATAGAAAAATGTTCAAATAAGATATTGATATGTGGAGTTAATTCGAAATTTAAATCTAACAAGGAAAAAAATTCAGTTCCGGAAGTTTTTTGATTACACCTTGTATTTGGTGATATGATCTGCATCCTTGGTTACATCATTGTGGCCTTTGCAGCTCCTACAAAATTTACAAATTTCATAAGAGAAATTTTAAAATTTTATTAATCCTTCTTCGCTGTAATAAGAAATATTATTTGAAATTAAATGTTTGTTACTTTTTTTAAGGAATTTATTGCAGTTACCATTCTGAAGCAAGGTATTCAGGGAAAAATTCTTTGTTTCCATGGACCGCCAGGTGTCGGGAAGACCAGTATCGCTCGGTCAATAGCAAGAGCACTAAATAGACAAGTGAGTTAGGGCAGTTAAATGTATGATGAAAATCTTTCAGTAATTTCTAGAAAATATTTTTGGTTCCTTTTTCAGTATTTCAGATTCAGCGTTGGTGGGATGACAGATGTTGCAGAGATCAAAGGTCATCGGTAAGACGAATTAAATTTGGAAACTTAATGACAAATAGCAATGGGTAAATTTATTTATTTTTTTACTAGGCGAACATATGTTGGTGCCATGCCTGGGAAAGTGATTCAGTGCCTGAAGAAAACAAAGACTGAAAACCCTTTAATACTAATAGATGAGGTTCTTTAATCGTAATCTTGTAAGCTTGCATGTTATTTGATCATATTTTTCATTCCCTCTATGTAACACTATTTGACTAGGTGGATAAAATTGGTAAAGGTTATCAAGGTGATCCCGCATCTGCACTTTTGGAGTTGCTCGATCCTGAGCAGAATGCTAATTTCCTCGATCATTATTTAGATGTTCCTGTTGACCTTTCCAAAGTATGAGATGATCATTTCCCTTTTCATCTATCACTGTTGCCTGAGTAGGCATTGATTTCTAATGTTAATTGTAGGTATTGTTCATCTGCACTGCCAATGTTACTGACACGATTCCTGAGCCCTTGAGAGATCGTATGGAAATGATAGATGTATCGGGATATGTCGCTGAAGAGAAGCTTGCCATTGCTCAGGTTAATTTACATTTTTTTAATGATATTTTGATTGTCTGGAAAATTCTCATCAATTTAGAGTATCATTAAATCATTGCTTTTGCATATTAATATTTTATAAAAAGAAAAAATATTTTTTTTTCTGTTGTGGGGGGGCGGGTGTTGTTAACTCCAAAACGGCTCATCAGAGTCCAACAAGTTATTAAATAGCAGAAGGATGGAGCTACTTATTGGTTTTAGAATGTTCATCTGTCTGTTCATCTTCTTCATAATTTCTGCATTTTTTGAGGTAGAAGGTTGAAATTCGGAATGTACTTACTATGGGCATGTGCACCTTCACGATTTACTTTGGTTTTGATTGGCTCATTGGAGTCAGAGTTTCAGGGGTGGGAGTTAGAGGGGACCAAAACGTCTTCATGTATTTAAGTATGTAAAGGAGTGAAATACGGTATGCAGATTCCTCTAGGAAAGATACATCATATTTATTCTACTATAATGCGCATCTTGTATAATGCGGTCACCATTTTTGACTTGTCGCGAGAAATAAAATATGCAAGAATGTACAGAAAAAGAAAAAAGAAACCACTTTATTTTACTATTGCTATTACCAATCACTGCTTCTCTGATCATAAAAAGTGGAAAACATCATGAGTTCATTACAGAAAAGTGGGAAAAGTGGATAATGTTCCATTGCAGGGAAGAGGGAGAATGGCTTATTGATGGTCTCTGACAACACTTCCTAGAAAGAAAAATTCTGCATGAAAATTTATACATTGCTACATGGTGTCACAATTAAAAACCAAATTGAAATACTTTATTGATGAAAATAGGAAAGAAAATTCATCAGCCTGGATTCGAACCAAGAATTTTCAGCTTATAATGCTGATGCGCTAACCAGTTGCGCCACTTTCTTTCCTATTTTTTTCTGAGATATGGCTTAGGATAAAACCGTCATTGACCATTCTTGAGTTATTCTTTAAGGAAATATTTTACACAATTGAATAAACCATTGATGCCTGCAAAATAAGAAATCGCACTTTCGTCGTCTCCAGCAGCAAAATAAACCGCAAAAATGAAAAACTTCTTTGTTTGCACCCCATTGTTATGCCCAAAGGTGAGCGCATCAATATACATGTTGGTACTTGACGGAACTCCTTTCCTCCATCACTCAACAATGCAAACGAATATACTTCACATGAAAGCAATAGAACTACTTCCTACAAAGGAGTAGCAGACAACAATTGGATGGATTCTGTAGTTTCTAAACAAACTCTTTTATTTTTAAAAATAGATTATTAAAATTTGCTAATTGCCTTCCAGAAGTAATCTGTATAGTAAGTGCCATATTTACCTGATTATAAGACGGCCCCACTTTTGGGAAAAAGACAAGATAAGTTTTTGGGAAAAAGATTTTTTTTCAATGAACATGGAAGCAAGAATACTTATTTAAAAAAAAACAACAAAAAACCAAAAGAATATCGTTCCATATCTTAAGCTTGAAAACTTGATGTGATATGTGAATGTGAATGATGTTATTCCCATCTCTCGTGTGATCTTGTTATGATCGAGAATGCTAACAGAGTCACTGAAAATAGAATATTCTATATCCACTGACTCTGAATGCCAGTAAATGGCAGCATCACTATAGCCAAGGTGGAGGAATATAGCATTAACTTGCAAAAGTTGGCATATTTGTGTAATTTGCGATTTTAAAATGACCCCCCCCCCTTTTATTGGCTCTTTAAGTTGGAAAAAAACACGGTAGAGTAAATATGGTCATAATCATTTTCTTAATTTATTATTTTATTTTATTAATTTTAGAAGGACTTTTGCAAGGAAGCACCCTAACATTTTCCTTTGGTAATCTTCGTAAATTTTCCAGGGCTAACGTCCTGTATTCGCGAGTGAAATGAAATTTAGAGGGTAGCCGAGAATGGTATACGGACATGGATATAATGTGTATCGTGGTGCTTTATAATTTTAAATAAAAAAAAATTCTTGAATGAGTGCTTATTCATCTTAAAAATTATTGCGAAATGAAAATAATGCTTGCGCTTCCAGTGAATGGTTGCGTGCAAACAAAAAGTACGGTTTTATTTTGTGGCACTTTTTTAAAAAAAAAAAATTGTGTTTTCTTACTTGATAAGGGCAGTGAATAGCTTTAGGTTAAAGCTGTCCAAGATTTCTGTCCGTGGGTAGCACCCATGCACGCAAGTAATTCCCCCCCTCCCCCATTGCACATTACATTGATCATCAGTTCCTTAAAGTCGAGTTGTTAATTATCAATTCGATACTGTAAAAAAAAAAAAAAACCAAGGCAGTTTACCATTTTATTTTTTTCGTTTTAATGTGACAATTTTCTCGATGTCAGCTAGAATTGTATTTTCTTTTTCCCGATAGGACACGATTGCATATTAAGCATTTAGAATCCGATCCGTGTTAAATGAAAAAAAACAAAACAGATTCTCCCACTCCGGTTTAAATACTGGTTTAGTGATTTTATGCTTTTTCGGAATGTATGCCATGCTATGCGAAACAAAAAACAAGCAAGTATCAGTAACAAAAGAAATAATGCCTCATTTAACGGAATCACCCCCTAAAGTCTGGCAACACTGCATAGGAAAAACTGTATCCACTCCCCTCCTGAGTTTTGGACTATCTCCTTGGCTTTGCCCATGAGCTTTGCACGCGGGCGACATGCACGATTTGCACGGCCCTGCTTTAGGTGAACAAATATTTCAATTTAGGTGAAACTACGACGTACAAGTTTGGATGGTTACAACAACTCTTTAAACGTTTTGCCATGCTTTCTTCTTTCGGGTTTTGCCTTCACGAAACGCTGCAATTCTAAACACAAACGTTTTGTGAAGGCTAAACCCGTTCGTGAACGCTGCAATTCTAAACACAAACGTTTCGTAAAGGCAAAAAATGTTTGTGACGAGAAAATTGTCACAAACACGATTGCTAGCCAGCGTGCCAACCTTGTGTCTTATCAACTTGCCCTCGTGCATTTCCCCTGAAAGATTTACCATAATTTTCGGTAGTAGTGCCGCGGCGTTTCTGTTAATAAAAGTGAAAATTTTGGCATGTGTGGCGTATCAGCCACCGCGGCGCTACTGTCGGAGATTTTACAAAAATTAAAAAAAAAAAAAAAAAAAATTCTACCCACGATTTTAGGCCTACTTCATATCGTTCTCTCAACGATATGAAATGAGTAGTGACAATATATTGCTTGATTTATATTTATTGATGAATTTATCGGTGAATTCACATCCTTTTAATTAAAAATTCACTCCGATAGCGATCGAGCGTGAGCGTTCATCGACAGCGGCGGATTGAACAAAACTGGGTCGCTGGGAAAAAACCCGGTGGGCCGGACAGATGCCTATACTTTCTCGTGATTGAGGGCCGCTTTCGCCGATTTTTCCCGGTACCTGCCTGGTATGATTTAGACTGCCAGTCCGCCCATGTTCATTGATCAACGTGAGCACTCCATCTAAAAACTTCCCGCCCTTATCGTTCTCATCGTTCACTACACGACCAACATTATCAACTTTCAAATCTGATCACATTCAAGGGCGCCTGATCACTTTCTCCACTTTCTCCACTTTCTCCATAATCGCCGGCATTGAAAGCGTATCCCATCTCGAAGTCTGTTCCGAATGCGTTTATAGTTTTGTAATGAATCTGAAGGCACAAAACACGTCAGGATACACGTTTTTTTAGGATAAATCTTCCCTTTTAGGTGAAGGCGACGTCGCGCACTCCCACGCTCCCGCTAAACAACGGCCAACTCCCGCAGCCAGCTTATGATTGGCACACACGCACATGGGTATACTGAAAACGGGAAACGAAATTTGTCTTTAAGGAAAACAAATTGCCTGTTAGCGCATTTCTTTTCTGTTTTTTAATTAAAATTTCTTATAGCTAGATACATGGTAGGGGCGAAGGAGATAAAAGCAAAGATTGTTTTATATTTTTTATTTTATAAAATTTTTTTCTCTTAGGTTTCGAATTTTCTTTAAAGTTTCATTTTTCTGGTACGTAGATTTTTACGTTTTAACGCTCGGGGCTGAATATCAGAAAGATTCACGAGCGCGCACGCGCGGGGCTAAACGGTCACGAGAACGCTTGAGAGGTGTTAGAAACACCAGTATTTTATTATATATTATTTATTATTATTATTATTATTATTATTATTATTATTATTATTATTATTATTATAAGCAAGGGAATGATGGAATATATCTTCACCATGAGCAGAGTATGTTTCAAATTTGCCAAAGTGACGTGCAAGCTATACAGCAGCTTTTAAACGGAAAACTAACAGCCAAGATTGAAAAGGCCTCAGAGCAATCGTGCAGCAGCGAGGCAGTTAGGACTCGACGAAAAATGTATTCGGCACTGGAGGAAATGTATGCAGAAATATATTATATGTACGAAATTAAAAATTTTTCCCACTCAAATGCGTATTACTTTTATTGAAGCATATAAAAAAACTGTTTTTAGATTACCGAATGTGTGTGTGGTGGGGGGCGTATCGGCCGCCATGGCGTTACTGTCGGAGATTTTACATTTATGTTACATTTTTGCTGCTGTGGCGTACCAGCCACCGCGGCGTTACTGCCGAAAATTACGGTACGTTGTTGCAATCAGGTATTAACGAGGTATTTTTACACCTGGGGCAAAGACACATTAACTTTAATTTACGCCCGTTTGCACCCATTAGAACTCTGCACCCGGGTCGAGTGCCCCGTTTGCCCCGCCCTCGTTACGGTGCTGGTTACAATTAATTTTTTCTGAGGAAAGTATGAATTTGATGGTTTAATTTTTATTTTCCAGCGTTACCTTATTCCTCAATCAAGAAGAGATACAGGTATTGGTGATGAGAAAGTTGTTATATCTGACGAGGCCCTCTCCAGCTTAATTAAATCTTATTGCCGTGAGAGTGGAGTTCGCAGCTTACAAAAGCACATTGAGAAGGTTATTATTATTGTTATTAGACTTATTAAAGTTTGTGTTTAGATTTTTATTATAAAATGATAAATTTTTCTGTAGATTTTTAGGAAAGCTGCATTTGCTATTGTTAGCAAAGAAGAAGAAAAGGTTGTAGTTGCTAATAATAATCTTCAAGAATTTGTAGGAAAACCAGTGTTTACTCATGATCGAATGTACAGTGAAACTCCTCCTGGTGTGGTCATGGGATTGGCATGGACGGCAATGGGTGAGATTTAATTAAAATTTATTCTTTTATATTCTGAGTCTTTTTATTTCTATGCTACTAATTTTTTTTTATGTTTTTTCTTGAATGGGTCGATAGGAGGTTCAACCCTTTTTATAGAGACTACTGTACGGCGGGATTTTGACCCCGCGACAAAGGAAGATGGAACGATGGAATTAACTGGCCATCTTGGGGATGTGATGAAAGAAAGCGCACGAATTGCATACACATTTGCTAGATCATATCTTCATACCATTGACACGAAGAATGATTTTCTTCACAAGGCTCATTTACATCTTCATGTTCCCGAGGTTAATAGAAATCTTGTTTTACAAGGTGCATCTAAAATGTTCGGTGAATGGAAGCATAAAACAAATAAAATAAAACACGGAAACAAAATACCTTTATTCACCCTCAAAGTAACATCCGTTGGACATGATACACTTTTGGCATAGTTCATAAAGCTACTGGAATGAGTCAGCAAAGGCCTCTTTTCGGATCGATTGAAGCACAGATGTCACACGTCGTTTGATATTTGGTATGTATGCAAAACGTGTGCCCTGCAGGACCCCTTAAGGTGAGGGAACAAAAAGAAGTCTGCAGGCACCAGATCAGGCGTTTACGGTGGATTGCAATAAGTTACACGGCGTTGGGCCAAGAAGTTGCCTAGATCACAGTAGGCGGGCGTTCTTTGTCATGCAACAGATTCCATTTTACACTCCTGTATATCTTTGGGCGAACTTGTTGGATGCACAGCAGCAAGTGCTTCAAAACAGCTTCTGTGGCCATTTTTCACAATTTGTAACAAAACTTCATGTCTATCCATTGCTCCATTTTCATTTGACGTGAGTTTACAGACATATGTCATTCGACTGCCCGTAGCAGACTAATCTGCGTTGGTTTCTTGCACTCCTTGCTACATGATGTCTCTCCATTGCGCATGCGCATGGCTGCATTTTTACCTCGCGTTGCTTTTGAGATATTCATCTACTCACCGAACCTTTTAGACGCACCTTGTATTAAAAACTTTGACTTCACTCTATTAGGTATGTTACTTAATTCTGTTGGTTTTCTTTGTGAAGTGATAATTTGTAAACCAGCTGTTGGACTTTAAACCACTTTTTACAAATGGTAGAGATGATCCATGATCTTTATTTATGCATAATTTCAAAAATTTTTGTTCATCACTTCATGAGTTTTGTTGCACAAAAATGGAGACCGACAAGGTGCACATTTGACCCTGCATGTTCCATTACTTTCACAGAAGATTTCTGCTGCTGAAACATCCAGAATCCTACGCGAAATGTATGAAGAGGCTACTGCAACTGAAAGAACATGTCAATGTCAGTTCAAACGGTTTAGGACAGGTAATTTCGACTTGAACGATGAAGATGAACGCTGGTTAGCTAAAGAAGTTTTCAGATGCAGATCTTCAGCAGTCTTCTCCAAAGATATGACACAAACTCAAAAAAAGAACTTCAAGAAAGATTCAGAGTAACTTACCAAGCAATCAGATGGCGGTTGCAAATGCTTGGAAAAAACCAGAACAAAAGGAAATGGGTGCCTCACGAGCTGCCAAAAACAGTTAGACCAGCAATGCAACACGTGTCGTCATCTGATTGCCAGGGAAAAGAAGAAATCTGTTCTTTACTTGTATAAAGTTGTACCTGGCTATGAAAAATGGGTCTGGTACAACAATCCGAAATGCCCAAAAAAATAATAATAATAATGGGTCAACCCTGCCAATTACCCAAATGCAACATTCACAGAAGTTCTGTTGTGCAACTGGTGAGATCAGAACTGGGTGTTGTATCATGATCTTCTCCCATCAGGGCAGATAGTCACGGTGGACCATTATAATACAGAAACAGTGAAATCTGCAACATGCAATTGAAGAAAAACTGCATCCGAATCACTATCGATTGGCCCTGCTTCATGACCATGCTTGTCCCGATGTTGCTCAAGTAGTGAAGAACACCTTTAATAAACTTTAGTGGGAAGTCCTATTCCACTTGGTGTACTCTACAGAAATTCCTCTTTCGAACTACCACATGTTCTAGTCAATCAGAATCATCTGTTTGCCGCCCATCATTTAAATGAAGACGCCCAAATTGGATCACTTATAAGTAAAATAATGAATTGTTCTTCCGCCTCAGAATCCAAATGTTGCCTGAACGATGGGCAAATTGGTGGCAACGTATGGAAATTATTTCGAATTGATATGTAACACAGTTTCTGAGAAAGAAATAAAAATAAAATATGAAAAACTACGACAGAATTAAGTTAAACACACTTGATTAAGGAAAATTTACTCCAAAGTTTTCAAATAGATTTATTGCAGAATATTATACATTTCATCTTCAAATTAATAATTTTGTTTACAGTATTTATGAGTTCTAAAACGTTATATTCTTCAATGATTATGAGGATAACATTTTCTCACAGAAAATGTGGGTTTTTCATTTCATAATTAAATTTGTTTCTTGTATAATTTCTCAACCTTATAGGGTGCTACTCCTAAAGATGGACCAAGTGCTGGGTGCACAATCGTCACTGCCCTATTATCTTTGGCTCTAAACAGACCAGTGAGACAGAATATGGCCATGACTGGGGAAGTGTCACTTACTGGAAAGGTTCTCCCAGTTGGAGGAATCAAAGAGAAAACAATTGCAGTCAGTGTTTTTTTCCTATATACATATACAGTTGAGGCTGCAAATCCGGAAAACACAAATCTGGATTATAATAATTGCTTTAATTGTATTAGTGTGAAAACTTCTATTTTAAATAAAATTTAAATAACCATCGTCAGAAACTATTTAATTAAATATGCACGCATGCATTAAATATATTTGGAAAACCACGAATACAGAAGATTTCTAGTCCCGAGCATTCCGGATTTGTGGTCCTCCACTGTATATCTACCGTATTTTCCGACTATAAGTCGCACTTTTTAAGAATTTTGTTTAAGATAGACCACCTCACCTATACCTTACTGGAATATTCAGATTTCCCAATTCCTGCAAGGTTTTTGAAAAAATAGGGTGTACTGTGACTTTTGACTCACCCTGTAGTCTGGAAAATATGGTATTTCCAAAATTATTGCAATTTGATTTGTAAATGAATTAATAACCAAGAATAGTAAGAAGGAGATTGTCTAAAAATGATTCTGAACATAATGGTTTTTGAGTCAGTAATCGAAATGCGTTTTAGGAACTAGGAATATACTTTAAAAACAAATGGTACACACAAGTCCATGGGGCATAAAGTAAAAAAATAAGAAAGGGAGATGTGCTGTCCCTGAGTCTACCTCCACATTTCCATCACTGGTTTAACCCCTTGCCTACTAACCACGAGTCTGACTCGTTGTCTGGTTCAAGTGCCTTATCACTAACCACGAGTCTGACTCGTTCTGAAGTTTCAGTTTCCACTGCCGTTTTATTTTTCTATTTTAACAAGAGATGGCGATTGTTTACCATTCTGTATATCTTTCTCTTTCATTTACACTTGATAGTTTTTAAAAATCTTCAATAGGTGGCACAAAAATCAAAAAGAATTTAATGCTTGTCATTCTCGTTTCGAACTTCGCCATGTGCAGTCTGAGATTGAAAGATATTTATGCGAAAGTAATGATTTAGAAACGGATTAGAATCAAATCCCTGACCTTTAGATGTGTTTTCTGTAATTTAACAGATACATTTTAGGAATTGATTTCTTCCGAAACTAATTAATACGCCAAACAGTTTCGATAGCCAAACATATAAACAAAAAACACATGACAATTATGTAAACGTTATTATAGTTATTCTGACTACTAAAAATGTAAAGTATAATGTCTAATTAATATCCTGTAAAAATTTCAGACAAATATCTTAATAAATAGTGGGTTTTTTTCATGTTGTTTATTGCACTGTCTGTCGAAGAATTTTTCTTCCATTTAAATAGAAACTTCTGGCCCTGCGAGCTCAAGGTCAAATCAGAGCGCAAGGGGTTAAATATACAACTGAGCTAATGAAACATAATCTAAATATTAAAACCTTTTTAATCTCATGCCAAGTGTTAAGCTTAAAATTGTATAAGTGATCTAATGAAATGTAATCTTAAGTTATAAAAGACGCAATATTAGGAAATTTGTTTAGCAGCAAACATACCAGGGGTACTCTAGAATTTTTAGCCAGGAACGCTGCACGCATCTTACAAAGACCACTCTTTTAGTACTTTTCGAAGTACTCTTCCTTGGCTTTTATACATCCTCTTGAACCAGTTGGTTTCATCCTCCTGAACCAATTGGACAAGCATTTATTCCAGTCCTGAACAGTAAGCTTCAAAATGTAGTCGTCGTACGCTGTTAGGACGTCATCGTCACTTCGAAATGGAAACCCCTGAGCTTCCTCTTGATTGTGGGGAACAAAGGGAAGTTGCAAGGTGCCATGTCTGGAAGATAGGAGGGACCCTATCAGCATATTGACCCGATTTTCACAGAAAAACTCAGTTGTCTGAGCTCTGCGGGAAATGTTTATCGTAAAGTTCAAAACAATCTGACATTTCTAAATCTTTGGAACAATTATAGAAAATCATAGCATGCCATGCCTACTGATTCAGCTCCATTGTGTTTTATGCCTGTCTGCCATTGCACAAACTTTAGAATTGTGCCACCCGAAAACAATGCAACATGACACGCTCAAATCTTGCACTCGATCATATGATAAAGTGAAGTACTTGGAGAAAAAAACCTTTAGAGTACCCCTCGTATGGTCTCCAATCATACGAGCGTAGATATTATAACAAATCACAAACAAAAACAATCATTTCCAATAGTAAATAAATACTTAAAAGAATGAAACGGCCAAAGTTTTCCATCAGGTACTTAAGCCTAATTCAAGCTCATTTCCATTCCCATTGTGTAATTGGTCCCAATGACAACTGCTTCATATCGCTCTGTCATTACTCCATAATCCACATCATTCCACCATTAAGCAAAAAGAAACACTTTTCACATGCAGCCCATTCCACAATCTCCAGCTTTCAATGCAACAATTGAACATCACTTCATCAACTCAACAAACTATATTAAAGTCAAGCTCAAAGTTAATTCATTGAGTCCATTGTTGTCTGAAATATACGAGTTGCGATCAAAAAGCTCCGGGGCTGATTGCGCATCTCACCAACAAATGGCAGCGCAAGTTCACAAATACAGCAAATTATAGCCCTAAAATTCATAAATCAGCTTTTTAAAGGATTTTGTTTCATGTGCACTGGGGACTGAGAAAATATAGTTATTGTATCCACGTGTGTGAGGTCGTCTGCGATTTTATCACGGACATTAAATTTGAGAACAAGCAAATTCGAGCAGTGAGCAATCTGAGAAAGGATGTTCGGCGAAAGTGACTAGATCTGTGGCATGGGAAAAAACTGGATGCTCCACCATGACAATGCTCCCTCTCACCGAGCTCTCCTCCCACGTGAGTTTCTTCGAAAAACAAGATGATTTCGCTTCCGTGCCCATCCTACTCGCCAGATTTGGCTGCTGCAGACTTTGCCCTCTTTCCAAAAATGAAGATCTGATTGAAAGGTCGCTGTTTTGATATGGTTGAGCATATCCAGTGTAAATCGCAGAAGGTACTTGACTCGTTTCAACAAAAAGATGCCCATGACACATTCTCAAGGGGACTTTTTTGTATGGCTTTGTATGGCTTCACAAGGGGACTTTTTTGAAGGGAGCACTATGTAAATAAATATTTTCTCTTTAAATGAACCAGAACTTTAAATCCCGGAAGTTTTCGATTGCACCTTGTATTTTGTAAAATCTAGAACTGGACACAATGGTAAGACCCTGAAAACAACTGATGTTTTGGATAGAGACTATCCTTTGTCAAAGCTAAATAATATTAAATGTGACTATCCTTATTAACGATTATTTAGTTTTGATAAAGGATAGTCTCTATCTGAAATATCAGTTGTTTTTCAGGGTCTTACCACTCTTGTGTCCAATTTTGGTTTTATTCCAGGGTTTTTGTGTCATGTCCTTCTTTTCTTCTGCATTCGTCTTTCGTAAAATCTAGCATAAATTGCATCTCATCTCTTGATATGTAATTAGGAGTTGTTATTGTTAGAAAAACTTTAATTGCGCTACACATAGCCAGCAGGTTGAATTTAGTCTATCATTTTGATTCCACTTGGAGTCCAGTCATGATGAATGTAACCAATCACATTATAGATACGCTGAGCATGATTGGTTATTATTTTTGGAGAACATGTTCTCAACTAATTGTGATGGATCAGACTTATTAGACAGAGGCTTAGTTTCCTAACATTAGATGAATTTAGGAGCTGCTCTTAATATCCCATAATGTTCATTTTATGCTGTATCTATTGCTGTGTACTCAATTTTCTTTTTTCTTTTCTTTTATTAATTTCTAAGGCTAAAAGAGTTGGTGTAAACTGTATTATTCTGCCGTCGGAAAACAGAAAGGAATTTACGGACTTGGCACCTTTCATCACAGAAGGACTAGAAGTTCATTTTGCCGAGACCTATGATGACATCCTCAAGGTTGCCTTCCCTGGTGTGCTGGAAACACTAAAGTCTAACTGAAGTCCATAGTATAAATATCTAAATATCTTTAATGCGTATCAAGGACCACGAAAGGATTGGAAAAAAATGTGTTAAAAGGATTTCGTAATAAAAGAGAATGTAAAAAAGTGAAGTTCACATGGTTAATTCATTGTTATTTGTTTTGAATTCCTTATTCATTATCACCTAATTGTAAGTTATTTTTTATTAAGCAAGGAAATAAACCTGAAGTTTATTTAGTAAATTTTAAATACTTTATCTGATATTGTCTTAGTTTATCTTTTACACTTGATTCAACCATTTATGCACATTGGCCAATGAATTAGAAACTCGTTTTTGATATTTGACCTGAATTACATCATGTATGCGGGTTGGCATAGAGTCAGTAAGGTGTTGAAGCACTTGTAAGTCGATGGAAGACCAGGCGTTCTTTAGACAGTCCCTTAGTTCCTTTAGTAGATTTGTTGGAAGAGTATCGCTGTTGGATATGTTGTTCCAGAATTCTCCAAACAGTCTGTATGGGATGAGATCTGGGCTCTTGTGTTGGCCAGGATCAGTGATGGAAATCATCTTTGTGCACACTGACCTACTGCTGAACTAATGCAATAAACGGTAGCATTGTCGCCCTGAAGAATAAATCATGTGCAGGATAGGATAAAAGGATAGACAATATTGGCAATGTGTATGTATCCATAAAACACACAAATATCAGGGGACCAGTTTCATGTTAGCAGAGAAAGCTCCTTATTATAACAACACCACCAGAACCTTCAGTTACCTTGATCCAACTCTTCATGGGGTTCCAGACCACATAACTTTCTTTTAGCCTTCACGTATCCAGACACGACTGTAGACGAACTTTCCTGTTCTTTTCTATTCTTTTCTATTTTGTATAGGCATGTGACTGCCAATTCAGATTTGCTTCAATTCTCAGCGCATAATTCTGCCAGATATTTTGTTCCTAATCAACCTTGGTTAGGTTAGATTAAGTTCCCCAATGGACGGTCTGTTTCTCTGTACAAGTAGTTTTAAATGACTGTGGTCTTGCTCATGATTGATGGTCTTTGAGCCACAGCTACCCCTTTTAGACAAATATTACATGTCAGTTTAGCAATGGTTGAATACTCTGGATAAGGCACCTTTTGAGAATCCAGCCAGCTGCTTCGTTGTTTCAGTCGTGGCCCTAACTAGATGAGCACCATTAATGAGGGTCTTTTTGAAGTCGATTATAAAAGACCCTATGCTGATCAGGTTTTGTGACTAAAGTGGGTCCAGCCTTAGCAGGAGTTGTAGTGTGTGTGTGGCCTGGCTTTGATATCACTTAATCACGACGGGCATGGATGAGTATGGAATTACGGGGTTTCTTCATTATCCACTTGGGCGTCCATCAGTTAGCATTCACACGTGAAATTTAAAGTACAGCCATATTATACACAATATATAGTTATTTGACTATAAGGAAAAATTGTTATAAAATGTTCTGTGATCAGGCATGATAAATCGCATTCTGTGATTGGCCAATTCAGAACTTTCGGGGCTCCATCCACTCCTAATGTTGCTGGACAACCTACAGACTCATCCAAACACTTCTTAAGTAGGTGATAAGTATAACTTAAATCACATGATCTCAAGATATTTTAATTAAAAATGGATTAAATAACTTTATGCACGTTTCTAATTCATTGGCCTCTATGTGTATGATAATATGGATTAGGGACGTTGTCATGTATTGCTAATTACAAAATTGGAATAAGTGGGCTTGGTAAAGGAATACAAAATTATTTATTCTGACTGAATAGGTATAGAATCATTGGAATGTAAGCTCAGTACTTCAAATCTTTATTTGTAATATGACTGCAGATGACAAAACTGTCGAAATGCGTTGATCAGAATAAATAATTTTGTGTTGTTTTACCAAGGCCCCTTTACCAAGTATTTTATGATGACATGGATTTAACTGGGATTATTATAATAATAATGGAATTATCATTTTTTAGAAATATTCAGTAATAGATTTTTTAATATATCACATTGGATAATGTCAAAGAATGGCCTTCGGTTAGTTTTTTGTTTTTTATACAAATGGGTTTTGAAAATTTCCTAGCTTTCGAGTAAATTCATTTTTTTTTTTTTTGCGGTTGCTTAATTTCTTGTGGATTTCCTGTTTTCGTATTTGATAAGGTTGTAAGTGTTTATAGAATTTGGTTTCAAATTGTCCCAAGGTCTTTTCACTCTAATGCCTTAGATATAGTCTTAGCATTTAATGTTGAAGAATGTATGAGGAGCATTCAGTAAGTGATGCAACAAATTTTAGATTTGCTTTGAGTTTTTGAAGTTTTAATTATATAACCTAGTTTACGACAGTATCTCCATTCAGTTTATGAAACCTTGTTTACATTACATAGATAGAGGCTGGCCCAAAACCCATCTACCATATATTTCAGTCTAGGAGCTGTGGGTAATATCTAGTTGAAATACGAGGGGAAGTCAGTAAGTAAGTTACAAATGGATAGAGAAATGAAACAAATACAGGTACTGATTTGAAAACTACTTTTATTTCTCTGCATAATTTCCCTGCACGCTTCGGTCGCTTCAATTAAGAGGACCGAACCGCTTTGCTCCTGACGACTTCCATTTGTTCGGTCCTCTTAAACATCATCTTTTGACCGACAATGAAATTGTACAATGGGAAATCACTGTCTGGTTCAGACAGCAGCCCAAAGAATGTCCCTTGCTGTATGCTTACGCATTTTGGTTAGCAAATGTTTCAGCACAGTCAAATTGCGTTTAGTTGTTTTTGGTGGGCGTCCCAGATCGTGGTTGTATGTCATTTGTTCCTTTTAATTTTGAGAAGATCAAGTGGGGAAACACCGGATGGGTTATCTGCAATTGCTTGACAATGTCACTGGTTATTCTTGGATAATTCAGTGACTGAATACTTAATGTGACTGGTCAGTTGCTTTGACTTAAGCATCCTGATTCTTAATGCTTTCACTTGGGTACCAGTTTATGCTACTAAATACCAACCCATCACCCTTTCAATAAATGTGATTATCTCATTAATTTGAACATGCTTTTATAAAAAATAAAACAGGATTGTACTCCACAAAACTGATATTGTTAAACTTTTGTCTCAGGATAACAATGATACATAATATTTTGCAGAAAAACTATCGTTTCGAAACCTGCTGCTAAAAGGGCATTGAGAAGTAACAGTGTTATTCTTCATCGGTATAATGTTTATAAAATAATAATTATTATTTTTTTTTCTGTATAATTTGAAGTTTATGTTTGATGAAGATCAAAATTAATCTCATTGCTAAACTTTTATCTTGGAGTTGTATAAACTGGACACATCGAAATAAACTTTTTGAATTTTTTTTTCGGATTTTTTTTAGAAGTGTATTGAATGGCTTTGCATGGATAGTTAATTGCGGGAAAGCTACTCGTAGAATTATCAAATTCGGTGAGTCAGAGTACGTGGAGTCTCCTTGTGAGATTTGTATAACTTTTGAAGCAGCGCGAATAACAACAACTCTTATTTTGGTATTTTTAATAACAAATTAATATTTTTAAAATATTTTATATAAACTTTTTATAATTTTTTCGATGTTTAGGGATTCTGACTGGCTGTGCGCTCTCCGTGTTAGGGTAGCCCCCATTGAGGCAGGTGGGGTAGTTCAAGTATCTTGGGACTCCATTCACGAGTGATGAGCGGCATAGGACAGAGAATTGGATGCTCGGATGGATGCATCAAGCTGTATCACACACGAAATGTGGCAAACCGTAGTAACAAAATGTGAGCTAGGAAACAAAGCCAAGCTCTCTGTTTTCAAATCTATCTTTGTCCCCATTCTCACCTATGATTCTTGGTAATGACCGAAAGAGTGCGATCGCAGATACAAGTTGCCGAAATGAAATTCTGACCTGTTCGGTTGGTGTAACCCTACTAGATTAAATGCACCTCATCACAATAAGGAAGGCTTTAAGTGTTAAATGGCTACTTCCCGCATTCAGAAGTCTCAGTTGCCTTGATATGGCCACGTGAAATAGATGCTGCAAACTGGTCTTCCTATTTTCCAAGACGGGGGTCGGCCTAGAACCAGGTGGCTAGACTACATGGAGAATCTGGGTTCGAGTTTTTTGGGTATTATCATTGAGGACATGCGCCTGATGGCGCAAGATCGCGAGCGCTGGAGATCCTCCATAGGGCTGCTGCCCCCGCGACACTAATGGATAAGCGGGTTTGAAAAGTAAGTAAGTTTGGCTGAAATGGTCCTGTTTTGCCTGTTGATGCATTTTGGGGTAAAGTAGGAAAATTACAAGATGGTAAAGGGGCATACAATTTCCTGTGCTGAGCTATCTAACAAATGCTTATTGACTTGTCCCATAAGTAATAAGGATTTTGAATGCATATTTTTCATAATAAATTTAATAAACATAGACATGCGTAACAGATTTTACAACGGAAAGGGTTGTAGCAATGATTTTTTTTTTATAAAGGAAGGACTTTCAAATACCGGTAGTGGTAATTGTGTAACATTTGTTCCTAGCTTAGGAATGCATTGAAGAGAATTGACATCAGTAAACATTGGATCAGTATGTAAATGCATAAGGAAGATCAGTATGGTGAGTGTGACGAATAAAATAATGTTATAATGTATAGTGGTTTGTTGCAGATTTTTATGTATATACAGTCTAATTAATCTCAAATTTGTATTTATTAATTCCACTCAAATGCAGGTTGGGTATGGCAATAAATTCCAATACCAAAGTTTGATTCAGATTCCCAGTGCTACCAAATATGAGTATTTTTTTGGTATTTTTTCCGATTTCTTTTGTGGGCATGTCAGGGCATGCTGTCTTCCAGGTATTATGCTTTGGGGAATTGCCCATTGGCGTCCTTGGGACCAATGGCTGTTGTAGAACACATCATGAAAGCTGTGGACCAGTTATATACCCTTCCATGGCTTTCCTCACTGGAGATGGATCTTCCACCAGGACAACACTCCTTGATGAATTCAGTTGATGTCCTGGCCTCCTAACTTTCAGCGCCAGCTCAGAGCTCACTAGCCACTTCCTCAGAAGCTACTGGGATTGCGTGGGCTTTGCTTGGAAACCTGGTATAATCTTCCCTCGAACACTCTCCCTCGAAACATTGGATTGCAGATGTTTTGCACTAGAGGTCATAATTTTTTGGTTGATCACTATATTGTAAGGATAGTTATGTGGTTGTCATTATATAAAATGACGTAATTCGGGAGAGGTTAATCTTGCTATGAAAGAGCAACTAGAGGCAGAGATAAGGCCATGCGTTTGCGCAGATGACCTTATCTTTCGGAACTACAGCATTTTTGCCTTATCGTTGCCTGTAGTTGCTCCTTCATTGCAATTTTAACCTGTCCCCAACAGCTGGCCCCAAACTATATTCGTACGCTTCAATAAAATGGAATGTTCAGTCGGGTAGTGATCCGTGTTGTAAAATAATCCCATGTTAAGTGTGATCAAATGAGACAAAAGTCGACAGTTTTTGAATTGTGAGTGGTTTATCGCTTGCCAGTTTAGATCTTCTGTGGGATTCAGGTCCGGGGAATTAGGAGGCAAGTGTGAATATTCCGTTCCTGTAGCCAGTTTTTAATTGAGGTTGATGTGTGAGCTAGGGCGTTATCTTGCTGAAAGATCAAGTCTTTGTCTCCATGCAAATCTTCGGATGATGAAACAAGAAACGCATCCACTATTTCCTGGTAGGCCAATGAATTAATCGTTCCTCTGTTGATTTCAACCTTCCCACACCATGATGCTGTTTGGAAACTTGACAGTTTTGTTCATGGTGCTGGGATAGTGTGCCTTTTATTTAGTTCGCCCTACTCTTATTCCTTGATCACCAAACGTTAGACAGAATCGGGATTCATCGCTGAAGATGACATTGCTGAATCCTCAGGGGTCTGATTGGCATGGGCTTTACAACAGTTGAGTCGTGCTTTGCGTCGAGTTTTGTTCACAGTTGGTGTCTTGTTTGGTACACAGTTGTTCATTCCAAATTCATATAAGCGCCGGAGTGCTGTACTTAAGGAGAAACATCAGTTCCATCCAAATCATATGTACAAGGTGGCGCAAAATTAATCATCCAATTTTGTTTTTGTATAACTTTTTTACTAAATAAAAAAAAATGATTTTGAGTGATGGAAATCTTTATTAGGACCTTTACAATTTTTTCTGTTAAGTGGAAAAGATGACATCTGTCAAGTAGCTGCCGCCAGTGTTGATACACATTTGTACCCGTTTTATCGCATTTTCCATGACTTTCCGCAAGATTTCCGGTGATAACTGTTCGCATTCCTGTCGAATATTCTCTTTAAGGGCTGCGATTGTCTGAGGCTTGTTGGCATAAACCCGCGATTTCAAGTAGCCCCAAAGAAAGAAGTCTGGGGCGGTTAAATCGGGCGATCTTGCTGGCCATGCCAAATCGCCAAAAACGGAAGATTATGCGACCAGGAAATGCATCCTTCACAATATCCATTGTGGCTCGTGCTGTGTGTGCGGTTGCACCGTCTTGTTGAAACCACATGTTCACCGGCGGAATGTTTGCCCAGTTGGCGCGACACGATTAGGAAATCGACGTCGAAATGCACGCTGCACTAACACCACCGACCGATTATTGGTCAAAAAAATCGACACAATTATTCCACGCTCTTGCAGAGTATAGCGTTCCATTGCTTGCCTGTTTGTATTCTGCAGCTGTCTAGTTCACAAATGTCAAATATGGTTGACGTACGACGCCATTTGCAATAATTGCGCCATCTTCCGATAGAGTGATTAATTTTGCGCCACCCTGTATAAAACCAGCGATGGTGGACTATGTCACAACAAAGAAAAAATCTAACAATGGGTTATTTCCCGATTATACAACCGGGTGGGCTCGCTTCTAGCAACACCTAGAAAGAAAGCCTCACAACTGAAACGTCATACATTGTTACATCATCATAATTCGACCATTGTTTAATGTATTTCTACCAATAATAAGCTCTAAATTTGGTCGACTTATGATGTAACAATGTATGACTTTTCAGTTGTGAGGCTTTCTTTCTAGGAGGTGTTGCTTCTAATCTATATTATAATCGGCTAAGTGTCATCGCTATGTTGCCAAGGTTACGTGTACATTGTTTGTATCAGCATTGTTTGATGGTATTTTTATAACGTAGTAAGCGTCATCGTTATGTTGCCATGTTTTTATCATCATTGTTTGATGGCATTTATTATTATTTATTATTAACTATACTCTATCCAACGAAAGTTGGAGTGGGCGTGTCCAGTTAAACTTCCTATTTCAATTGTTAGACATTGTTGCCAAAGTAGAATCAACAATGTCTAACAATTGAAATGGGAAGTTTAACTGGACACACCCACTCCAAATTTCGTTGGACAGTGTATAGCTGATATGCCCGGTGTTGCTCGATCCGTTTGTTTGATGAAATTTTGCAATATCTGAAATTGAATATAAATAAGAACACATGGAAAAAAAACCTTAATAAAGTATAAGTTATATTCACTTTGGAAAAACGAAAAGAATTCTTTAAAATTCTCGCAATGGAATTTTGTGTCCAGTTGAGTTTGCCCAGGAAAGTTCGATATTCCATCCATAACATTTTAGAATATCAAAGAAAGACTATGAGTACCGAATTAGTTCTGTCTGTATTACAAAATACTTTAGAGATGGATTGAGAGAATTGAGGAACTGTTTACTGCCTCATCAACACACAACCGTTTCAATAGAGTTGTATTCAGTCAGACTGTGAAATCATGTCCTGAATGTGGTTTTATATGGACAGTATCAGTTTTAGCAGCAAGGATTGCCCTCTCACACAATCAGTTGAGATCTTTAGAATTTCCTGATATGTTTAGATAAACATTATCTATAACTTCTCTAAAGAAAGTTACTACATTACAAAAACCATATGAAAAATAAATTTTCTTCAATTATTAGCTCTTTAGGGAAAGCATCTTGAGCAGCTGCACGTCCAAATAGCATTCTCTTATTTGTTTTAGCATAAATTTTTACACCTCCGCAAAGAATTTAATAAAAAAAAAGTAATAATACTGATGTTTATTTATTTATCACTTTTTTATAATTATCCCCCCTTAAAACGTGATTCATTAAGGCAAACATCGTAGCCCTGGCACTGAAAAGTCACATGATCTTCTTAGTGAAAGCAACAACGTAACCTTCATTGTTTCCATCTTGGATTTTAGCAATCAGTGTTTTTTCGTTTGTTGGAAACAATGAAAGTTACATTGTTGCTTGGACTAAGATGGCCAGGTGACTTTTCAGTGCCGGAGCCTATTTTTTTCGTCGGCTACGGCATGTATTAATTTCATCAACCATTGTCGACGCAACATACAAACACGACAAGCCGATTATTGAAGCAAACACGACGGGCTAATTGTTCGCACATGCAAGCAAACAAACAAATCAAGTCTATTTCATACATATAGATTATTAATTTCTATCTTTTTTTTGAGAGAGACTTAGCTCCAGTTTTAGATTTTTTCCATTATTGTGGTAATATTACACAGCTGTGTATTAAATTTCAACTTAATAACTTACTTCCAAGTTGTCTTTTAAAACCGGACAAATATACATCCATATTTACATTGCGCTTTATACGTATGCATCGAGAAGAGAAGATAGAAAAGAAGATTACGAGTATTGTTCAGAGAAACTCTGAAGCTAAAAGACAAAAAGCTATTCGGGTGTCAGCAATATCTGAACAACGAGAGCTTCATCTAGAGCAGGAGGGCATAAGAGCTTCCACGTCAAGGGCAAGGGAAATTCCAAGGAAAGATGGGTCTAAACTATCCAGTTAGATTCCCCGGTGGTGAAGATGGATATCAGGTTATCCAATCAAGTCCAGGGCGACGCCGGGTTATCAGCTAGTGTGTTAATAACTTTTGATGATTTGAATCGGTTATTATGTACAATTTTGCGCAGCAATCTTCGCGTGTCGTCGTTGCACATTTGCCCCGACTTGTTTGGAATCTATAGCCGGAATTTGCTTTTTTCAAAACTTTGGAAATAGCACCTTGTGAGCGATGTACTATTTTAGCAATATCACTTTGTTTGCGACCTGATTTGTGTGCAATTGGAATATCAGCTCACGCTGGGTTAATGACAGATCCTTTTTGGGTGATATTCGTCAATAGATAGTGAATTGAAATTCTTTAGCAGCTGAGGAAATATGTGAATGATAGTATAAAATAACAAAAAATTATTCTACCTTGGAAAACCAGATGGAATATCCCATTCCAGAATATGTAAATCGGAATATTCCATTATTTTGACGCGGTGCTGTCAGTATCCATTATTTTGAAGTTGATTTTTGGTGAATTGTTTTAGTTTTTATATAGAATTAAACTTTATCCGTTATACGTTTAGAAATAAATTTTTTCTTTCATTTGACCAATTTAATTGCACTTAACACGAGACTATTTCCCAGTTTTTGAAGCGCACGAATAGTGCTTTATTCAGGAAAAGTTGTGTCGTGAAATTTTGAAAAGAAAAGTCTATTAATAGAGAAAATGTTTATTGTTAATAGCATCTTTATCTCACAAACTTTGATTTACAGAAGCTACAAAAATAACTGATCCTGCAGCAGCATTTAACGTTAGAGTGACCGTTTAGTCCCTTGGACATGCAGAGGGAGTTTTGGTCTAATTTATTTTTCTTCGAGGTCTCTGTCAGCAAGGCATGTATCGACATTGCAAGAATACAATAGAATGAATGAATAAAAATTAAAAAGGAAAAGAAAAGAGATTTACAGTGCATTGATATTTACAGTGCGGAAAATTAAAACGTCTTTTTCTTTCTTAAATATAAAGCTGGACTAATAAAAAGAGTAATAATGGAGGAAAATTGTTTGCAAGAGAAAGAAATGTTTGCATTTAAAAAGAGTACGTGTTGTTTGCAGTTATTTCTTATAAAGGAGTAAGAAAGAATAATAAAGAGAACTACAAGTGTCATGGCACAACATGCTAAACTACTAGACACATGAATCTGGATACATGAGTTGTGTGTGGTCCAGGTTTTTTTTTTTTTCTTTTGAAGACATGGCATGACTTTTTTTTAGTCATTTGGCGTTAACTTAATCTAAACGAGTACATTAATAATAATAATAATAATAATAATAATAATAATAATAATAATAATTAAACATATTTTCTCCATGTTACTTTTAAGAATGACTCTCTTCCAAAGGCTATCACATGAGCTAGAAAAAGAGCGAGGCTCTTTACTTCTGCTCGTGTGAAAGGCCAAGTAGGCCGTTAATTTAACATCTCAAACATTTAAACAAACATGGTTAGTTTTGGGGTTTTTTGTTGTTGGTTATTTTTTTTTTCCCTTCAAGAACAAGAGTGACATTAGCACATGTGAACAGAAGATTAAGAGATAATAGTAGGGTGGTTGTGAATTTGATGTTACATAGCAATTGAGTACTGAGTGCTTATTTATTCTCGAAGCTTATGCCATTCCGCTATCTGACGGCGTGGGGCCGAACACACTTCTTTCCAGTGGCGAAGAGAAGAGCCGTGGGTTGTCGATCCTAATTCTAAATGGCCGATCACTTCGTTTTTGGTAACTCGATCCCAGTCCAAAACCAAAAACTCGAGACTAATATTCTCCAGTCCTTCGTTGCATGGTACGTCAAACACAAAAGACTCGTTGAAAACTGGGTTTAGCGTACGCTTCTTCACGTGCGTCTTCTTCTTGGCAATTCGCTGGTTGTTGTAGAGTAAGTAGATCTTCACGTATGGATCTGCAACAAAAATCAACAATTTTCATTTAGATTACCGAATAGTTATCTTAAACGGAACTTATGAAGATAAATTACATTACAATTAATAGGAAAAATATTCTTTGCAATATAGCATAAATAAAATGAAACTGTAAATTGTGTGAGTATTTCCTAACTCACATGTAAAATAGGGAGCATAAAATTGGCAAAACTGTAGTATTTGCATAATGTTAAAGTGCATGTAAAATAATGACCTTACAACATGCAAAATCGGTGAATGGGTTCATTATAAACGTAGGTAGGGCAGGTATATCGCATTGAAGCCATATAACTAACGTAAGATTGTTGCATAGTTAATTTACGGATAATATGAGCAATAGAGCAGCAGAATAGAAATACACTCCGTGTTATTTGGGAAAGTGGCATTAGAAATAGACAGAAGGCCAGTGAAAGATCGGATATACCTTTGAGAACATGTTACCAAATAATGAAGAAATTGGACTCAGGAGAAGACATTGAATGCAAGGCTGGATCAGGTAGACCCAAGATACTAGAGGCTAATGATCGACGCCGTATTACACAGGTTGGCCGTTCACCATCCACAGATTTAGTAAATGTGCTCTTGCCAAATATGGCCCAACAGATTTCAATGACTGGAAACGTCTAATAGAAGAAATGTGGGACAATATGTCGTTTGATCTGTTGGAGTCGTTTTTCGATGGCATGCGCAGCAAATTGCAGGAGTGCTTGCAAAAACATGGTTGGAAGATCAAGAAATGATTTTGTAGCACACATTAATGTCAAATGTTGCCGGTACATAACGATGCCTTACTTGTATGGATGTCATGTTTCCTTATATTAAAACGCTTGTTTTGGTTCTTGCCAATTTTTATGCTGCCTACTTTAGCATTCAAGATCTAAAAAACAACGAAGCTTATGTACGTTAGAAGGCATTTTCTTTTTTGCTTTCTTTCTGAGAACAAGTCTATAGTCTACAAATACCAAAATGCAAACTACGCCCCAGAGCACGGATCTGTGTCGTTCTCCACAAGCTGGAATTTCCCTAAACCGGCTATTCTGGAAAACCAAAATGGCAGACAATGACTTCTGATTGATGATTTTGCAGGCAAGAACTAAAATAACGACTATTACAATTTCCTGAGATCTAAATATTTGGTCAGTTTTATACATAAAAACGGAATACATACAAGATATGTCTGGAAAGTAGACTGAGAACAGTTTGTGTGATATCGATATAACCTGGCAGCAGTAGTAGACTGAACATGCGTTAGTTTTACCGTTTCACCATGTCACTCCAATTCACCATAAAGAATAAACAACTTTCTCTGCGGATACTTGTTTTATAAAAAAAAAAATGAAATTACTACATATGTATTTGAATATTATTACAATGCTACTCAAAAGTAAGGTGTGTATATTTGTAATATGTTCCGATTCATTTTGAAAATAAGATTTGTTTATAGTGTAATTTCGATCATTTTTATCAGTATCTTTCGAAATTGAATCGTAGAGATTACTAATTTGATGTAGCAAAACAACAATGTTTTTTCATTATTCTTATATACAACCCCTGGTAAACGTATTTGACACCGACAGGCCATTGACAAATGTTTAACTTTAAAAGTCAAATAGGCAATTCAAAAGAACTGTTTTAGAACAAAGAACAAACATAGTCTATTATAAAACTGTTATAACACTGCATAATGGAAAAATACTAACACTGTTGAGTCATTTTTGATTGTAAAAAAAAATACTTCCTGAATCCCCACCATGGAAATAAGTATTTGACATCATTCACTCAGGGGAAAAAAGTACGTGTATTTAACATTATCATGGAAGTTGCTCTTTTTTTTTTATATTAATTTTTAACTCTGGGTGGATCTGTATCATTAAAAAAGGGTATTTTCGTAGAATTTCCTCTTTTTAGTTAATAATATTTTTTGTGGACGGTTGATTCTATTTTCACAAAGAAAGGTATGAATGTTCTTTCATATTATACACATTCTTCACCACTGGTGAACGAGAAAGAATGGATCATTCAAAGAAAAATTCAACAAAATTCCGACAATGATTGATTTATTAAAAGATGGGAAAACACCAAGAAGTGGCCAAAATTCTTGGTTGTTCCAGAACAACTGTCACATATACATGGGGAAAGTTTCGTGAGACAGGTAAACCGGAAAAGGTAAACAGAACTGGGCATCCAAAAGACAACAAGATCGAGTGCTGCGACAACTGTACAAGAGTAACAGAAAATCAATATCCAAAGAACTTAACAATGAATGGAAAAACAATCATGTCAATGTACAAGACTGTGCGGAATCGATTAAATCAAATGGGCTACCGTTTTTGCAAGGCAAAAACCAAATCATAACTGACCAAACTCTACAGGAAAAAGAGACTCCAGTGGGCAAAACAGCATCAACCGTGGACTCTAGATGATTGGAAGACAGTAATTTTCTCGGACAAAAAATAGAATTTGCCTCTGTTATGGCGATGATGGAGGAATGAAGTTCGTGTGGAGTCAATGAAAAATTCGAAGAGGACTGTTTGCCGAGTGAAACAAAGTTTCCTGTCGGTCTAGTATCAAGGGATGCATGACCATTGATGGTGTTGGCTACATGTTTCTGTTAGATCGAACTGTAAATGCTGATGCTTACATAGGTATTTTAGATTGTTGTCTATTTCCCACCTCGAAGATATTTTGGTGATGACGATGTTGTCTTCCAAGACGATAACGCTTCTTGTCATAGAGCAAAAAGTAAAAGAATGATGTCAAAACACTTTAATGGCCACCGAACAGTCCAGGCAATAGAAAATTTGTGGAACAAATTGAAATCATTAGTTGAAATTAATAATCCCAGAAATAAATCAGAATTGTCACATTGTCTCAAATTATGTTGATCCTGCATATTGTAGACAATTGTGTGAATCCATGCCTGAGCGAATTCAAGCAGTAATTCGTTCAAAAGGGCGACCAATAAAATACTGAAATAAAATGTCAATTACTTTTTTCCCTGAGTGAATGATGTCAAATATTTATTTCCATGGAGGGGTTCGGGAAGTATTTTTTTTACAACCAAAAATGGTTCAACAGCGCAGTAACGGTTTTATAATAGACTATTTTTGTCCTTTGTTCTAAAACGTTGTGAATTGTCTATTTGTCTTTTAAAGTTAAACATTTGTCAATGGCTTGTCAATGTCAAATACTTTTTACCAGGGTTTTATACCAGGTTTTGTCCGACCAGGTCTGATAAACCGGGTACTTGCATACTTCCAAACCATAATTCATTTACCCTCCAAAATATAGTTCTTTGACATTAAAAAACATTTATTTTTGGAACTAAAGGACCAGTTTATCATTCAAATAGAAATTGAAGCACTTTTATTCACGTAGGTGCTTAGGAAAAAAAGAAAATCATTTTGGGACCCAGTTTTGTCCAACTTTCCCCTATTAATTTAGCGGATTCCATGCCAAGCCATGCTTCGTGCTAAAAAAAAAATGCTACAAAAAACTAGCTTTGTCGTATTTCGTTCGTTCACTTTTGTCCAATTACTCAGTATTTGAACAAAAATGTTCTGTGATTTCATTTAAACTTTGAATCGCAAAATTTCAAAGATTGGGTTTTTTGATATTTTTATTTTTATTTTATTTAACGGGTAATCTCACAATTTTTTTTCTAGAATCTAACAATATCAACGTGGATAATTTTCAATTAAAGAAACAGTTCAGTGAATCTATTTGTTTTCTAGATATCCAAAGAAAAGAGTTTGAGCGCTACTCTACACGCAAATGTGTCGTCTTGAAACGTGAAACTTCGCTTCATCCGACGACGACAAGGCTAGGATCATTCCTCAGCATTCATCTTGGAGGATTGAATTTCCTCTTTTTTGTGGCGTATGCTGACTTTTTAAGGTATAAGCTTATACCCTCTTCCAGGCACCATACTTGCAATAAAAACGTGGAAAGCATTGCGAAAGAAAAACGAACCCTCACGGCACTGCCAATTGAGGAATTCGTTCTTTCTTCTCTTCTTTATAAAATGGTAAAAAACTGAAAGCGACGTCTCGCCTAAAGTTGCTTTCTTCTAACATTAGTGAGCTGTTTCAGTCAGACACATAAAGGAGAAAGATCAGAAGGAAGGAAGGAAGGAAGTCGTAGAAGTGTCCTAAATTTGTGCAAAAGAGTCCATGGTTGTTTTGCGACGCATTATTCAATTAGTGCATCGCCCTATCGAAAGGTCTCGGTGAAAGACACTGAAAACTTTATATTTTTCCATTTTGCAAAAGCTTAGCCAGTCCCCTGAGCCAAAAGTTGGACCAATTCCTGTGTCGGCTTCGTCTGGAGGGAAACGGTCGTTGAATAATGGAGGCGACGGGCAACAGTCAACGTGGCAAACGCGCCACTCACCCGAGGAGACTGTCGTCGGAATGGAAATATCGGTAAGCAAATGAGGCAGTCCCGCTCTAAAAGGATCGATAACTGTGGGTGTTGGAAGGAAGAGATGGAGAAATATATATTTTTACAAAAAAAGCCGCTTTGTAGGAGGAGACTAGTGGGAGGATGGTTATTGTGCTGCTCTTGGAAAAACGCCCAAACCCATTTAGCGTTTCTCCCGTCATGACAACCTCCTGCGTGCGTGTGCGTGTGACTCGCCTCCGTCGACATCTTATTACCGGTTGTTCGTTTCCCGCTTTCCCACTCACTTATTCTTAAAGGTGGGAGACCCCCCCCAGAGAAGAAATTTGTAGCAAATCCAATAACAAAGACGCGCTACTCCTCCTTCAATTTCCTTCTCTTTCAACGTCTGCCTCGTTTCGCTTTTTCATTGCTTGGATTAGCTGAGATCTCGAAAAAAAAACATTTCGTTTTTTATCTTCCTTTTTTTTAAATTAAAGGCTTCATTTCTAAAACTTTATCTCTCTGGGATCATCAACCAAGAAGCATCATCGGTCTCTTTTTAAGTGAACCCGCCTTTGTTCTTATGAGATTGTTGTCTGGAGGAATCCATAAGGAAAGATGATGGAGGAAGGCGGGAAGAGCCGTTGCTCCGCAGAAAAGGCGGGAAGAGTCGTTGCTCTGCTGCAAATCCGCTTTTTCTCTCGATGGGAAATCCGCAGATTTGTATTCCATATTCACGGAGGAAGAAAGAGGAGGTGCCTTCGGAATGAGAAGAGAGAAATAAATTGGGAGACCCTCCATAAGCGGAAGGAATTGCTTTATTGCGGACGTCTTCCTCCGATTACTCGCTACTGCAGACAAGTGGCCTTCATTGAGTTTGCGAGAAACGAACGAGTGCATTTGTAATGAGGGTTTGCTTACGCGTACATTTGTTGTACATTTATACAAGTGTACTTTTAGCGTCATCACCACCTGAACAATGCTTTCTATGGAGGGGCACCCTCTAGAAAACATTTAATATTCATAGACTTCTCTCTCGGGGATGGTACTTTACTAACTTAATTTCTTTAACCGTGGGGAAAAAGGAAGGAAGTCGGAAAAAAAGGTTCATCCAAGTTTTAATTAAATTTTAGAAAAAGGAACCAACGATGCACTAACAGAATAACATGATGAATTCGTAAGGGACAATTTCTTCCTTCACTGTACCCCAAACCATAACACTGTCCCCACCAGCTTGAAGGCATATATTCGTGCATGTGGGGTCCATGCTTGCATGCTGTTTCCACCAAATTCTCACTCTGGCATCTGCATGATGCAACTGACTCATCGGACCACATGACTTTTTTCTAATGCTCGACTGTCCAATTCTTGTGTTCCTGTGCGAATTGGAGATGTTTTATCGTGTTAACTGCAGACAGCAAAGGAGTTCGAACAGGCCTTCGGATTCTATATTCCATACGATGCAGTGTAAGGCGAACAGTGCATTCAGAGATCATTTAAGAAGATCCCTGATGAAGATCTGCAGTAATTGGATGCACTGTTGCCCTTCTGTTGTCTTGTACCCGTCTTGTCACTCTCCGTTCTGCCCGGACATTGACTAGTCGCTGACGGCCACAACTCGCACGTTCAGACCCAGTTCTCCGCCTGACAGTCCAGTCTTTAACAACACCTGCTCTTGAACATTTAACGAATGCAGCTGTTTTGCTGATACTCGCTCCACGGCTCCGACGTTTGAGACTGTTAAATCGCGTCGTTTACCCCTATCTTCAGAAACAAAGCATTCTACTGTCGTGGTAAACAATCTGCTTCCCTATTTATAATGGTCATAATCAACCTCAGCGCGAAATCATAGCTAATTTGCCTACAAACTTCAGGTGGTCATAATCATAAAATAATCTTAACACCTCGTACATTTCGTTGGCTATACCAACTTGTTTAGCGTTTTAGGGTACGCTGTTGCTCATGAGTCTCAGATCTGCAGAATTAATGTAAAGCGGCCCACAGAGGAGTATTTACAGAGAAAAGCCGGCCAAAAGTTCAAATCATGAAAATACTTAAAACGATTAAAACTTATGTTTTCCTACTGCCTAATAATACCTGTTGTATCCCATAGTAACTCGTATTTTATCTAAATTCCGCCTTAATGTTGGCAGCGCCAACAGTCGGAACTCGGGCGTCGCATTGATCAACTATTTGGTGTCGTCGCTCTCTTGTGACACATTACATGTTACGTGAGATTTGTTTACTATATATAATAATCAGAGTACATACTTGATACTTCCACAACTCCAAAAGGCTAGATCAGAACTCCACTGTACAGAAACCCAAATCTCACGTACTATGGGATGCAACATGTATTAGGCTGTAGGAAAACATTAGTTTCAATCGTTTTTAAGTAACTTCTGATTAGTACTTTTTGACATCTGTAAATGCTCCTCTGTGCGGCGTTTAGAACGGTGTATAGTTCGCCGCAGCTGGACCATGGAGCAACGAATCTCGGTACACACGCTGACAACCAGATGGTCTAGTTTGAGTCTAGCGGATGCCTGGACAACACTTCATGCTAACTGTCATGATGTCCACTGGAAATTCGGAGGAGACCATGTCATGGTATAGGATTTGTTTTCATGATTTGGATTGAGCCAACTTCTTCCAATTGCAATGAAACTTTTCGGACTGCCAAGAGTATGGCAACAATTTAGGATTGGATCATTTCTATACTAAACGAAAATTCTTGGGAGGAGACAGAGGCTGCAGAAATAGACTTGCCTGTACAGAACTTCTATATGAACCCAGGACTTGATTGATACTCTCAGAGATTTGGAAATTCCTGCATACCACTGACCAGCGTTTACGATGTATCCATAGGCGAGAAATTCGACCAACTCGTTGACTTTCATGGCAGTGAAGACGACCTCCTTCCACTGGCTGCCTGGTCTATTGTTTTTTCGTGGATAATGAAAGGCATCGCGTTTTCCTCTCCTGCAAAACTCTCTCGGTGAAACGGGATATTCCTCTCGATAGCGGAGCAAATGTTCCAAGAATGTCTATCTGCACTGATTCCGTGACATGTGACAAAGACAAACGGGCATTCCTTCCCGTACTTTCGACACCTTCCGTGATTAAAAACCGGATTGCCGCTCTCTGTCTAACGTTCACGGCTATTTGGGTGATACACTAGCACGACATCCAGAGTAAAGGTAGGCTGTTACTCTCGTCACGCGTTAGAAGTCGAAGAAAAAGGTTTATTACCCATTCGGCATTTTACTTTCTTCTGGTTCGTTTTCATTTGAACCCAAATGCGTTCTCCTTTGTTTTTATAAACGCCATCCAATTGGCAAAACGATCCGAATGGGGGCGTCAGAGCTCGCTTTCCGGTGGTATGCGTGAGTGTGTAGGTGTGTGTGTGTGTGTGTGTGTGTGTGTGTTTATGTGTGTATGTGTGTGTGTTGTGATTTATGGAGGAGGAGCGCATCTGCCGAAGACACCGTCGCCGAGGCAACCCAGTCGCATAACACTGACAAATAGGGTGGCTGCAACACAGATTGTAAAATAAACTACTGTAATCTGACATTTGAAGAGAGAGAGAGGGAGAGAGAGAGAGAGAGAGAGGAAAGAGGAATAAAACGAAGAGTACTGCCGAACAGGTAAAAGATTAACAGAAGATCCCTATGTCAAAGCACAGAATGGAATGGGAAGTGACAGTTCCTCGAAGGCCTTTCTTTTTCATGAAACTGCAGGGAGAGCATTTGACTACTTGGGATTCATTGGTATTGCGGCCGAGCTTCTGCTTTAAAACGATCGATCGCAGAGGAAAGGCGTTGTTCTGCTCTCGCGGACGCTTTTTCTGCCCAGCGCAGTGGCCTGTGCGGCGAACGCTCTTCCAAAGGAGTCGAGGGATTTCGAGGAAAGGAGGCCTTCTTTCGTGCCACCATTAATGCAGGAGCGAAGGAAAATCTAATCAACGCACGGATCTGCCTCTGTTTCTCCTACATACACCTTCATGAAACGCGTAAAAACGTAAAAATTGGAACCCCCTATCGGTCAACATAGTCTACAAAACGGAGGCGCAAAAAGATCAGTCGAGTGGAAGTGTCCAGTGGCCCAGCATTAACGAAGTCAAAGGGTTGGGCAGATTTGTCAAATGGAGTTGATGTAAGAATCATCAAGACCGACACCGTTGAAGATGCTCTAACCAAGGAAATAAGGAAGAAAAAAGCTCCATTTGTTCAGTAAAACCAGCACTTATATGCACGTTCATTAAAGTAAAGGGGACGCGTGATAGCCACTAAATTCCGTTTTCCCTTAAGAAATCCTTCCCACGATCTGAAGAAGGGCCATGTTCAGTTAGATTAAAACAGAAAATATAGAATCCAATCTCAGTTTTTGTTGAACAGTGTAACCTAATGGAACCCTTAATCTGATTGACCTTAACCATTGATCCACAAACAGAAAGAAATCCTTCACAGAACCGACAACGCTAAGACTCCATTCGCCTCAACGACCCAAGAACATACTACGAACTGAGAAATCTTCACCTCACTTACTGCAATGTTGTGAAAAAGGAAGAAATCTTTATCAAAGAAACCCCTGTGGAAAACTTTCTTCCTGGAATTCTTTAGGTTCTAGGACCTTTCCTAATCGTCCATGTATGCTTTAGTAAAGCCTTCATAGACAATAGGGAACACTTCTCGAATTTCTATTTTGTTTTTGAGGTCCACGCTTCTAACTTCTCATTATCCGAGAAGGAGTTAAAGAATCGTGTTCTTGGAATTGAGGAGGACTGTTTGACGATTTCCGCTAACTTGGAGGTCTCGGCTCTCGTTAGACATGAAATTCAGACGATCAAATTTCTGGTTTCAGTCACTTCCAAAAAATGCAGAATCCTTCTGTCAACGTCATCGACAGGGCACCAAGTGCTAAAAGCACACTTTCTCGTCTACGGCGCGCTTGAAAATTTCTCGAAGTAATCAGTCGGCTCCGAAAATTTTACTGACGCGCCGATTTCATGGATTGTGAGAATGAGTGACTGACTGTTTCATTCTCATATGAAAGAGAAATTTTTAGAGCCATACTTGAGATGTCATTTGGGCTAGTGCATGCAAGATCAGCCTACGATGAATAAAGGTGCCATCCCACCAAGATATAAGAACTGATTTCAATGTTATAAGAATGGATCCAGTTTCTCATATGTATTTACATGGTTAACCTACTGTACTTTCTTGAATCGACAGTTTCCATATAATGCCCCACCCATTTAAGGAATGAGTTTCCCACAGGAATACATCATCTAGTCATGACTTCTATTAACAAGCTAACTTCTCATTTATGTCGCCATTATATTAAAAACTGAACTTGATGATTAATTGCTTTTATTCTTTTGTTCAGTTTTTATTAATTTCTGTCCTGTTTTACTTTATTTCAATGGAATGCTTTTGTACAAGAAATAAATAAATAAATAAATAAATAAATAAATAAATAAATTGTGCGCTTCCAAAGACCACCAATCAATTAGTTATGAGGAAGTTACTGTCGTAATTAGGAACGATATTAAGAATTCCCGCCCGATATCTCGTATAACTAGCTTTCCTGCAAAGGTTTTGGAACAAATTATTTATGACAGCATTTATAATCATGTTTTTTACTATTTAACACCACATCAACATGGGTTCTATATAAAACGTTCCACTATTACCAACCTTCTTGACACTGTTCATTTAATTGGTGAAAGTATTACTTCAAATACTCGGGTTGATGTAATTTACATTGCTTTTGATAGTGTAAATCATTCAGTATTATTGAAAAACTTGGTTAAATTCGGAATGGACCGCGATTACATTTCATGGTTCATATCTTATTTATCAAACCGAAACAATTTTGTTACTATCAATGACGAGATCTCTATCTAACCCTTTTATTTCTACATCTGTTTTGGGGGTCCCTGTTATTTTTCATTTTTATTAATATCTCAGAATGCGTTCAGTTCTCCACACTATTTTTATTTGTTGATGATTTAGAAATGATTAATGAAGAATAGGAAAGAAAATTCCAAGGCCTGGATTCGAACCGGGAAGCTTCAGCTCATGCCACCGCAGACATTAAAGCATTATGCTATTAAAGGTAAACTCCACGGAAAAAATCTACTTTATTTTTTTTGCATCATAATATTAATCCACGTTAATAGAGTATTTATCATTCAAAATTTTTCGATTTTTCCTAATATTTTATTAAGAAAAATGCCTCGGAAAATTGAAAATTTGCGTGGGATCTTCCATTCCTTCTCCACAGAACACGGCGGAACAAGCTGTCATTTCCTGCCGCGAGAACCTCGGGAAATTTCGTCGCCGAGATTCTAGTCGCTTCGAACGATTCTACATATCGTAAGATTTTGCTAACCTGTTTTATGTCGGAATGCCTTCAATTTGTTCTCTGTTTGGATGTGTAAATAGACAGTCTGATAGAAATTTCACGTTTCATAGATTTCCACAATCAGAATCGATTAAAAAACAGTGGATTAGTTTTTGACAGCGAGGGAACTGGTACCCAACTCCAAACAGCATCGTGTGCTCATTTTGAAGCGTCTTGCTTTATCTACGCATCCGCCGTTTTAAATTCAGTATCAATTCAAACAAGAAATTCGCTGAAATTAGATCACGTATAAGGTGGAACTAGATGCTCTTCCAACTCTAAACGGGCCTGGCGTTCTTCAAGAACAACGACCGCAACAGTACTCGTTAAACGCCAAAGGAATGAGGAGGTAAGCCTATCTGTTGTGTAAGGCACACGCCGCCCTAAAGTGCACACCAGCGATGCCAAACCTGGGTTTTTTTCACCCAGATCTAGGTTTTTTCCCTATCCCAGCGACATCTGCTGAGAAAATAAAAACCCAGAAAAAACCCAAATGGAAAAAAATAAACCCAGAAGTAAACCCAAGTTCAGAAAGTCACTTTAGAAAACCATTCATACGTATATAAATGTAAAAATAAGCATGTATATAAATGTACATAAAAAATAAATGTGTATAAAAACATACCTTATTTGAATGTAAAAAAGATGAAATATCTTTAATGTAAACATTTAAATGTTGGTTATGGTAAATGAAATAATTGCAATTAAATTTATTGAACGAATAAAGTAAAATATATCAAACCAGAAAATAAATGAAACGCCTTAAAAATTATATACATGGACAAAAAAATAAATAATATAAAAATTAATTTTATACATATCTTTTTAAAATGGCTGTGCTCTCTGCTGACCTTGAGGTCATTCTCTTGAAGTTTTCACGTTTGTATTACATTTGTATAAGAAACAAGTTTCTTTATGCTTTTTTAAAACAGTTTTATTTCGGACTGAGGTTCTCCCCCTCCTGCCGGCCAGGTGGCCGAGAGGGCTAGGGCGTAGGCTTTCTAGTTCTCGAGTCCGCCTGGCTGCGAGTTCGAATCCTGCCGTGGGCATGGATGTTTGTGTTTGTCCCGGGCTGCGTATAGACACAATTCGTGTAAAAGGCGCAAAATGACCTTAGTAGTCGACGCCTTAATTTCTAGAACCCCCGTCTCTCAGTGTCTATCGCAGGGGGAGGGAAAAAATGAAAGTTTTTTTTTATATTTTATCAATTTTGAGTACGAATTGAAAATTTTTATACATGCTACATTGTTATTGAGACTTTCATCTTTCATTTTAAACAAAGTTGTTCTGGGTGTGGAGTTTACCTTTAACATGTTTTTTTGACTTACTTAGAGCCGTTACCTAGTCCGCAGGCCGATACTATCTTTCCGAAGGCGAAATATCTCAAGATGAGTCCAAGAGGGTTTTATCATACGCTATACCTCAGATATTAGATTTAAAAAAAAGGTCAAATTGTTCACGATTTGAGCGATTATACAACCTCTGACAATTAAGTTTGGTGAATGACCTCATATTGCGAGTGGATTGCTGGCTTACATGAAACAGCAGTTACTGTCCTTCAAAATAATCCCCGTCGATGGTAATGCATTTCTGGGAACGGCTGTACAAGTCTTGGAAACTCCTGGCGTAGTCGTTTTTAGGGATAGCCTTCAGTTGGGTCGTAACATTATGTTGGATGTCTGGCCACTTCAGGGGGCGTCTTCCACGGTGTTCCGGCCTCCTCGGAACCGTTTAAACCACTCATAAACACACTTCAAAGTGATACCACTTTCTTTGTAAACTGTTGTCAGCATTTCATGAGTCTCTTTCGTTCGCTGATACATTTTGGGTTTCGACCACGCGCACTACACCTTCACTCTTCAATGTCCTTTTAAACACTATAAACACATTCGCAGCGCTGATTCTCTCAAATTTGTTTAAACATGTTTCGACCTGTCTGGGGCAGGATACGACGGTAGCGCACTCTTACGACCGTTAGCAATATGAGGTCATTCACCGAACTTAATTGTCAGAGGTTGTATAAATTTACAAAATGATTTACACGGCATAATAAACTGGTGTAGTGATAAGATAAGTGCAATTTTGTTACATACATGGTAGTATATGGTAAAAGATTAGGAGTTATTTTGGGCTCCAAGCTCTCATTTGTAAATCATATTAATTTTATTATTCTAAAGCCAACTCTGTTTCGTATTTTATAATTGGAAATGCTAAAAGGTTCAACGATAGTAATTTTTATATCTACATTTTTAATGCCCTATAAAAAATAATCTTTCTCTTTGTCGTTTGTGTAATCTTGCAAATAGACTTTCTGAGGTAAGTGATTTAAATTGTATGAATTTAATTAAGTTTTCTATATGGGATAATATTTCTATTCTTTAATCATTTTTGTTAATCCATCTTTTTACTAAGATTTTTATTACGCTCTTTGTAAATTTATAAATTTGTAAGCTGTTATTGGGCCTCTGGCTTGTTCCTTGCTTACATAAAGAAATAAAGAAAAACAAAATAAATAAACTTGTCCAGAAGGTCAAACTGGCGAATTCTATGTAGGATTCCCTTCCACCACTTTCTAGGATTAGCAGTATAATAAATATATTTAATGCCGACTCGTTTCATCATTATCCCCATCTTCTACAAGTGAGGTTTCTGATCAAAAATTTAAAAATATGCGACCAAAACAGTTTCCAGTTCAACGAAGAATTTTTCTCAATATTCCATTGTGTCTTGATAGGCTCTCTCAATAGTTCTACAATTCCAGAGGTGGTTTTCATGCAAAGTCTGGAAGATATTCGTGTGAAGACCATCTTGCAGTCTAAAAAGATTCTATACTATGCTCGATATGTGTGGGGGGGTGGATGAAACCATTATAGCTTACAACAATGAATGTTCAACTCAAATGACACCCTAGACTCCTTTAACAGCTTCCATCATTATTTACAGCGGTTACACCATAGAAGAGGAACAAGAAAAAATTATTATTTTCATGGATGTCAGCACTTTTAAGAATTCAAGATTTACAATAAGCCAACCACGACTTCCAGAAGGAACAAATTTCGAATTAATTAAAGAAACCAGACCTACTACATCAATAGGGGCACGGTTTCATTTCTTACAGCACCAGCCCAGTGCGATCCTCCTAATTGGAGTCGGCGTTGTCGTCCAAGAAATCGTTTCAACAAGGAAACTGCGTCTCGTTTTAATGGTCTCCTTCAACTCTTCATTCCAGCGCTCACCGGGGGATCCTTTTCTGGATGTCTTTGCAGGACTTGATCGTCATTGTCGCTTAGAAATCAATTTAGGTGGAGAGTCGATGAAAGGCTCGGGGCGGGACATTGTGAGGAACGACCGGAGGTCTCATCATAAATAGATAAACAATCCAGCGGAGCTTAGGGAGCGTCCATTCTTTGAGCGGAATTTCATGCTGAGTCTTCCGAGAAAGCTTTCGCCGTAGGACGTCGATCGAACGCGGATATGACTTGGCGCTGCCACTCGTTTGTTGACTTCTCCCGTGTTAAAGTCGTACTCATGGGAAAAGGGCGGTTCACGTCACCCGCAAAAAAATTTAAATGAGAAAATGACATGGCGACAGCGAAGCTGCCTGACTTTGCCAAGTTGACTCCGTCTATTCTCTCGGTTAATCCTGGCATTGGAAGACGTCGCTGAATGTCTCTTTTCTCGGCTTCATTTCTCGACTCCCGTCGTTTACATGCAACGCCATTTTCTTTATGTGGCAAAGAACTAATGAATCTTACAGAATGAATCCCTTATTTCACAGGTACAGATGCGAATTTTGCCGATTTTAAGAGATTTTAATTTCTCGTACGTGTTCTCCAACATCTCTTTAGCATCCTTTAACGTCGCCTTCAAACTTTTAATGTCTAGGAGTGAGAAACATGAACATTTTATTCTTAGCATATCCTCATAAAAGAAAGTCGAGAACAACCACGTCCGGTAAACGTGGTGGCCACGGTTTCGGACCATCGATTTCGAAAAGTTTGCAATCACGAGCTAATGAATGAGCGATGATCACCATCATGTTGGAAAAGTGTTCTAATTTTGGTTCAACGTAAATGTTTAGCGAATCCAATAACTTTGTTGCGCATAAACCGCACCAATACAACTTTGAAACGCGATCTCTCTCTTTCTCTAACACAGCACGTGAGTTCTCTGATCTCCAAGCACAGATGGTGAATCTCCTGATCTTCCCCGATACAGCTCTAAGGACTGGTCTTTCGAGGAAAGACGTCATGCTCACACTCCAGAACTTGTGATACGAAGTAGTCTGTTGTAATCTAATCCAGAGCTTCGAAATTTTTGAAGAGCTTTGTAACCCCGTGTTTTAAAGGTAAACGACGGACCCTACTTTTCTTTAAATCTTTGTTATCTGTGTCCAAAAAATATGGTAATGAATCAATTGTTCAAGAAATGATCACTGCATCCTTGAGCAAATTAATTGCAACAAACAATTTCAAGTCTTGAGGGGATCCTTTTTGCTTTGTCGAATCAAGTAAGCGTCATCTCTAGGAGTTGTTTTCTTCTTATGTTACGTTGCTTTCACAATTTGCTTCACGATCCAGTTTCCTGCTTCAACTTGATGACACGGCTGGCAATTGCTAAACCCACACCAACCACTGAAGCAATCTCTAGGCCACTCTTAGCTGTGTGTTCGTGCAGAGTTACAATCTTCGTATATTTCATAGGTATCACATCCATCTCGAACGGTGGTCGAATCACATCTGGTCGCGTTTAAAAATCTGATGAAATACTGTAACTGCTAATGTAATGATTGCATCAGCCAATGTAAAATATGCTCAAACTGAATTTTCGTGTTTGTTATGAGTACAGGATTGCGAGTAATATAGCGACTGAATTACATGCTTTGTCGTTGTTGCTTTTACTATTGAGCGACCTTTATTCGTTGTTGACAAATTACTCAAATATCCTTCAAGAACGAGTACACATTAATTTTGTAGCGTTTGGTCATTTTCAATTCTCAAAATATACTATGCCGGAAAAAAAAATTAAGACCACTAGTGATATCAGTCTTGTGAATACAATTTGATCTGTTGGAAAATGCATTTTAGAGAATAAACATTGATCATTTCAAAATTATAGCTATTTTCAGAGATAGGGAACTACCTCATTTAAATTGAATTTGCGAAAGCGGCAAATTTTTTAATCGGAACCTTTCCTAATCATCGGCAAAAATGTGCGTATTTTTCCTCACTTAAAATTGCCTAAGATGAAGCAAGCAAGAAGACCAAAATACGGTGTTCAAACTATCTACATATTCCACTTAATATTTTCCCTCAGCTATACAAAAGTGCTGGAAAAAAGTTCAAGACCAGATGAAGGTTTCTCAGAAAAATGTAACCAAAACAAAATTAATTTAACTTATTTAACTTAAATGTTGCATTTAGTATTTGGTCATCTTGCCGTCTAACTTAATGACATCACATAAATGACCTATTGTCATGGAATTATACCTATAAAGTTTTAATCCTATTATTAGATATTTCATCCCATACATTTACAATTGTTTGTTTTAATTCAGTGGTGGTGTTATATTGTGTCCCGTTTGCATAAACAGCCCTGACTAAATCCCTCCACACATTTTCTGTGGGATTTAGATCAGGACTACAAGATGGCCAATGTAAAATTTTAATAGATTGATCTTTCAACTAGTCAATTGTTGATGATGCTTTATGGATAGGTGCATTATCTTACTGGAAAAATAAAGGCAGGATCATTCAATTCATCCCTCAATGGCAGTAAGTAATTTCTCAATGCGTTTGATTCTGGCTTGACGAATGCAACTTGTGACTTTAGCGATGATGTGAACGCGCACCAAATCATCACCGTTCCTTCTCCTTGAATACGACTTGAGAGAACTCTTTCATCTATGCATATATCATGCCAATATTAATGAACACCGTCTGGACCGTTCAGATTAAATTTTTTTCTCATCGCTGAATGTTTCCAATGTTTCCCTTGCAAACATCACCCCGATTTCCTTATGCTTTTGAATTAGCTGAGGTTTTCATTGATATTTCATGTAAGCAAGATTTGTAGATGAATTTAAAATGTTTCTGGTGGTTCTCGATATAACTGATAACTAAAGTGATGCTGTGATAGATGAAGATGAAGCTCCAGTCATTGTTGCCATCCTTAATATAGCGCGGTTATTTCTGTTGGATACTTTGGGGGGTGGGGGGCCTTTTCCAGAACGTTTTTTGGACCCATATGATGTGATAGATTTTGTAAAAAATATGAACCATTGTCTTTGATTTTCTGACTTGTAAAAAATATGACCTGCATTTTCACGTTCTGACTTGTACAACTATGATATGCCTTAATTTAGCCCTTCTGCGCATCAGTTACATTTTTATGTTTGCCTATTGTGATGGTAGTTCAATGCCATAACTAACAAACAATTCAATATTATAATGAGATCAGATGAATTTTAAATAAATCATGTGAACTCATTATAATCTTGGTGGGTAGTCTTAAACTTTTTCCAGCACTTTTGTACAGATTAGGGAGAAATGTTTTCCTTTCTCTGATATTAAATAATATAATTTTAAAATTATCAATGTTTATTCTTTAAAATGCATTTTCAAATAGATCTCTGTAGTTATTAATACAAAGACTGATATCACTACTGGTCTTAAAACTTTTTTTCCAGCACTATAATTTAAATAAACCGTATTTGGTTACGTGAATGAGGAGCGCTGTTTCGTTTGCAAAACAGTCCGCCAAATGAAATACACTGCTCAAAAGAATTAGGTGAACACGATATAGAACGCCTATGTTATTTAAATGAATGAAAATATCAGTGCAACTTCATGTACACATGAAGCGGTCTCAATTTATTCAACAAATAAATAAGTATATGGCTTATTTTTCCAAGCATCTTTCGAAAAAACAAATGACGGACCTAACCCCTGGTGAAACTAAAGTGAGAAAACTGTTCTCAAGAAGATCTCAAGACATCTCTGGATACACGTCTCTAGAAGTGTTCTCTAGTAACGTGTATTCCCTCCACGAGCTGCAAGGACCTCTGCGCATCTGCGATGCAAGTCGACGGATGTCTGCTTGAGGAATGTTCGCCCATTCTTCAATAAAGACCTGCGAAAGGTCGCGCCGTGATTGTGGACTTGTTGGACGTTGCCTTATGCGACTTTTAAGCATGTCCCACACATGCTAGATCGGATTAATGTGCGGACTCATTGCTGGCCACTCCAATGTTGGAATGTTCCGTTATTGGAGAAATTCCTGAGTCGCACTTGCCGTATGCGGACGAGCATTATCCTGCATAAGAACAAAATCAGGGCCCACAACACAAGCAGTAGGCACTACGTGATCTTCCAGAATGTCCCTGATGTAGACTTCAGCATTGAGACGTCCTGGGACAACAACGAGATCAGTACGGCTGCCGATTGAGATTCACCCCCCCCCCCCAAACCATGACTGAACCACATCCCATTTCGGCCTTCTGGCTCTCAAACCACCTTCCCATAGTCTGTTTCTGACTGTTTGGTCAGAAATAACCACTCCAGATGCCGCACGCAGGTCGTTTTGCAAGTCTCCAGCAGTTGATGTTCGTCGGCGAAGAGCAGAAGTTTGAAGATATCGGTCCTGCATTCTTGTCGTTATGCGTCTGCGCCCTTGTCCAGCCCTTCACGAATAACGACCAGTCTGTTGGAAATGACTCCATGCACGAAGGTAACACTTGAAGCTGTCTAGGGACGGACCTGATTGAGTAGCCTTCTTGGAGCAGCGTAACAGCTCTTGCAGCTTCCTCCAACCTGAGATGTCTCATTTTGTCTCAATTAAACGTCCGAGTACTGTATCAGAGCTTTAACATGCAAGTTAATGTTGTTTGAAGACCATGTGACCTTTGTATAAGAGAATGGCAATCAGTTTCTTAGCCCCATTGAACTGGTGAGGATAGTATAGGGCAAGACCAAAGAACACGATTGGCGTCTGCTAATTAAGAAGGAAAAGTTACGAAGCAGAATCAAAAAGTTAGTTGTACAATCATTTATCAAACAATGTTTTGAAACTTAGAACCTTACGGTTTGTTTAATTGAAGGTTTACTTTTCCACATAGTCCTCAAGTTGATTTAAACATTTATCGTAGCGTGGCACTAGTTTTTCTATTCCTTCTTCGAAAAATTGCCGTCCAATAGGTGACAGTCATGTCGCGTTTTTCCACTTCTTCATCAGAGTGATAACGCGTTAATGAAAGGTCCTTTTTCATGGACCCATAAAATGGAAGTCATGAGGGGAAAGGTCTGGACTATAGGGTGGATGTTCCACTTGAAATGACCCAAAAAGGTTTTTGTCCACAAAAAACTAACCACGGACTTCTAATGTAGACGCGATTTTCAAAGGACATCTCATATTTCATGAAGACTAATGATTATTCGTCACATACGATCACTTTTCACATGATTTCAAGAAGAAAGAATAACCGATGCTACTATCAAATGTCGCCACTCTTGAAGAAAACAAATTCTGGGCGACTGCAATTAACTTTAAGACTCTCCCTCGTATCTCTTTAGACATGTTGAAATCTACATAGAAACTTTGTAACGTAATCCAATTATAACTAAACGCCACTGCTGCACCATCCTAGTTTTCTGCGTTGTCATTCATTCTGTGGCCTGTCAAATGGACGCTTTCTATTTGAAGCGCTTAAAACTGAAGAAAAAAAGAGCAAAGGCAGACGAACAAGCGAATGAACTCTCTCAAATCCTTTGTTACGTATTAGGCCCCCAGCTAAATAAAAGAAGCCTTTGCTCAATTCAGCGGCAACGGCCTCGACCATTTGTCACCAGAAAGCTATGGCTTCAAGCAGATCAACGCGCACACAATGGCTCAAAACTCCGACTCAACCAAGAGAAAGAGAGACCTTTTCTATTGCCATCCATTACTCTTATTGGATATTGTCAAGGCTCCTAAAGAAACAACTTTCTCTTTTAAGTTCACCCATCAAGAAAAAAAAAACACTCCAGTTTCATCAGCCTTCAAACATCCAAAGGGGGCGGCACAGATTTTCTCTCGGAGACTTTCCACGTGGCAAAGACTGGTAACAATGGAAATCAATACGAATGTAAAGCGGTATGCACTAAACTGTTTAAGACTGTTCTTAGGTACGGGATTTTGAAAAGGTCTGGAATCCTATTGAGCTAATGACTTGAATGCGTTCGGTTTTCAGGTCGATGCGTATTAAGCCATGAACTAGCATTATGGATCGGTGAAGATATGGTCTCAGAAGGGAACCTATAAACGCAGTCTGCAAATATTAAACCTAAATATATATTCAAATCTCTATTTACTGTCATTTCTTTAGCTGAGGCCGCGCTCGCGCAGAAGGACATTTAAAACGGCGACCGTTCTTAGCATTATTCCGAGCCAACGTTTCGATCGAATGCCCGTGAATTGAGCCCAAAATGTCATCCCCGTCTCCACGGTTCCCTCAACCGACAACGAGAGCATTAACTGAAATGCATTTCCAGTCCATTAACCACCGGATCTAATTCCATCAGAGGAGAGAAGCAAAGGCCGCAGCGATAATCCTCGTTGGCCTTACACAAATACCGTCCTCGGCAACCCGCCCCCTCCCCTGTCGTTGGATAGTAGAAATCAATGGAGATTTCGTTTCGAGGAACTTCTCTCTCTTTCCATCTTCTTTAATGGCAGCTGATGTTATCGGTAGCCGCTGCCGAGTGTCGCAGCTGCTCTCACACGAAACAGCGTCTCGATACAAGAAAATCGTTCGCCATCGCTGCAATCTGTTGAATGATGTCTCCAATCGATCACATCGAAAACATTTCCTGGCGCCCTTCGATCCAGATTCCGAACGAAAGCGGCCATTTAAAAACCCTCCTGTAGCAGGTTCTAATGATAAATCCACAATGACAATAAAATTAAGATGAAAAACAGAAAGAAAAAAAATTCCACGACCTAGATTCGAACCAGGCACCTGAAGTGCCTAAGCTCGTCATCTCTACCAGCTAGACCACCGCGGACATGGTCCAGCAAGAACCTATTTCTAAGGTAAGCTTATCAGACGTCCGTGTTTAGTACGGACAGTTTATACAGTGAAACCTCCCATAGCGGACACCTCCTAATACAGGAACCTCTAAGTAAGTTTAACAAGTCCCGGTCCTTTGATAGGAGCTCTTGTACTTACTTATACCTCTATTTAGCAGACACTTCCTGGTATTTGTGCTTTTCAATTTCTTGTTTAGTTATAAATCCAAGCTGCATATTCCTGAATTTTTCGAAAAGATTCAAAATCAGGTAAAATATTCATGCGATTGGTAAATCCATTCTGAGTAATATGTACCGCTTATAATAGCCACTTTATCATTTCCATATAAGCCAACTAGCAGAGACACCCGGCGTTGCTCGAGATAATTACAGTTGTAGGTTAAACAGAACAACCTCATGAAGTTAAATAATAAATTTGTTTTCAGTAATTCTACAATTTCCTTCTATAGACGAAGCAGTTGTTCAGATGTTTCCGATGCCCGGATAACTTTTTGTCATCTTCCGTCCAATTCTCATTCATTTCTTCACTGGCATTTCGATAGATATGAATTATTGTTAGAATCCTTCGAAAGATTATTATAAGACATAACACCATATGGTTGTTGGTTTGAAGAGTTGAGTTCATCTATGCTTTGTCATCGGTTATGTCGCCAACTGTAGCTCAAACGAAGGGACTGCATCCTCTGTCATCTTTCACTCTTTCTCAATAGTCTGCTAACTCTCCATTATCTCTAGTTACGGATCATTATTAAATATTTCCAAAAAAACGTTAACTTCTAAGAAAAGACCGAACAACAGGAATTCTACGTATTGTTACAAAGTCAATTTTGTTTTATAATTCTCAGAGGTGGGATGTAACCATCATTCTTAATGAACTTACTTATACTGCACACTTTGCCTGGGCTTTACTTACCCTCTTGTTGTTCTGTCTCAGATTAAAATGTTATCCATCTTCACCCCCGGGGAGCATCAATGGATACTTTAGACCAGGGCCGTCCAACTCGTGCACGTCGCCCGCGTGCAACATAAAATGCTCGCGGACAAAGCTCACGGGCAAAGCCGAGGAGATGGTCCAAAACTCAGGAGGGGAGTGGGTATAGTTTTCCTATGCAGTGTTGCCAGACTTTAGAGGGCGATTGCATTAAATGTGACATTATTTCTTTTGTTACTGATACTTGCTTGTTTTTCGCCTCGCATAACATGACGCACATTCCTAAAAAGCATAAAATCACTGAACCAGTATTTAAACCGCAGTGAGAGAATATGGTTTTTTTTCATTGTTCACAGATCGGAATCGAAATGCTTAATATGTAATCATGTCCTATCGGGGAAATAAATATAATTCTACCTGACATCGAGAAAATTGTCACATTAAAACGAAGGAAATAAAATGGTAAGCTGCCTCGTTTTTTTTTTTTTGTTTTTTTTTTATAATGTCGAATAGATAATAGCAACTCGACTTTAAGGAACTGATCAACATAATGTGCAATAGGGGGTAAGGAAGATTACCCACGTGCACGGGCGCTGCCCGCGGACAGAAATCTTGGACAGCCCTGCTTTAGACCTATCTTTTAAAATTTCCCTTGCCCTTGACGTAGAAGCTCTTATACCCTCCTGCTCTAGCGGAGCTTCCGTTGTTCAGATATTTCCAATGCTCGAATAACTTTTTATCTTTCTGTTGCAAATTTCACTGATCAATACTCGTTCTTTCTCTTTCTTTTGCCAAACACAATTTTCGCCAGTCGTCTGGACGTTTTTAGGGAGCTCAAGGGAGACCCGTGTGATTCCTTAGCCTCCTCGACAAACACTGCCTTATCTATTTCCTGTCATTGCATAATCACATTTATGCTCGTTGTTAATAATTAGCTACCCCCTCCTTAAAAGATGTTAATATGGTTAAATAAGTAGTGCCACACCAATAAATGCGTTACGTTTGTAGAGCTGCACCAGTTAATATGTTAAGTATATAGTGCAACACCAGTTAATGTGTTAACAAACTTTCAATCCCCCTTTCCCCCTCTTAGGAGTTGAATTTCGAAAAACCCCTTCTTAGTGCTCACTTACATTTTGTAAAGAACCTCTGTACAAAATTTCAAGTTTCTAGGCCTTATGGTTTGGGCTGGGCGTTGATCACTCACTCACTCACTCACTCAGTCAGTCAGTCAGTTTCTTCTTTTATATATATAGATGGGAGCTATCACTATACCACTGCAATCACTATATAAACTCCACTGGAATTTATCCTTTTGTGAAGACACCCAGCTCTCGTAGCAAAGGTAAGTGAACGGTTTTTGGTGGTGTAATTTTTTTATGGTATGAAATTAGGTTTTCTGTATGCGGTTTATGTCCTTCTCTCTCCGTACCATGTAAGTTTCTGAAATTGTTGGAGGACGAATCTAGCGACAAGAAAAACTTTGTCATGTCGGTGGACACGGATGGAGTCAACTTGATTAGCAAAGTGAAAATTCATGTTGAAATGCAAATGTGTAAAATCCAAAAAATTGTCTTTGTGATCTTTTCCGGGGCCTAAATTCAAAAATTTCCTCTTTCCCTCTAAATAAAGGACACCTCTATTTATTGGACAAAATTCGTGGTCCCATTGGTGTCCGCTAATTGGAGGTTTCACTGTATTTTCAACACCTTTGTCCGTACTAATTTTTGCTTTGGGTTGCAAACCTAGCATATTTTTTTATTATATACCCAAGGAGTAAATACAACAATGACTCCCCCCCCCTGCTGTTAAGTCTTTGTGCCCGTACTTGGCATCCAGGAAATCTGGTAAGCTTATCTAAGGGATAGTCCAATATTTTTGGCAAGGTTCCGAATGTTCCTTAATATTAGAACATCTCTCCATAAATAAGAGGGCTCACGCGTACAAAGCATTATACAACTCACGTTGGGATTCACTGGTTAGGTTAGGTTAGGTTAGGTTAGGAAACAACAACTTCAGTGGCGGAGGCATAGTAGTGTAAATGTGTTTTTCATGGTTCGGCCTGAGGCCCTTTGTTCCTGTGGCTAGAAAAATGAACTCTGCAATGTATCTTGACGTTCTGGACAATATTACACTCCCAACTCTCTGGCAAAGGCCTGTTTATATTCCAACAAGACGAGTTTTCAGTCCACACACATGGAAGGTTTTTGGGCCATGGTTTGACGCCTAGGGTGCTCAAAAACTGGACTGGCTTTTACAAAACCCCGATATAAATCCTATCTAATATCTCTGGGGAGAATTAGAACACCCTTGATGTGCCTAGTCAAATCGTTCATCTTCCGTAACCAGCCCCTCTCTGGACGCCTGGAAGGTAGTTCCTGTGACCATCTTTCAAAACCTGGTGGAAAATCTTCCCAGGCTCTGATCGACGTAAACGGTGGACGGACATTCTATTACGGCTTTTTGCGATTGCTAAAAAGCATTTTTCAAAATAAAAAATGTAGCTTCTCACATAGAAATTCAGCCCTTTGCGAACTCTTTAATGGATTTTTCAAAATAAAAAATCAAGAAGACAGACAGACGTGTACTGACAACGTGGTCGCATCCCAGTTCACCAGTGAGGAAAAAATTCAAAATGTCACCCTCCGCAACAGTGTTCTGGAACGCGAAAGGCGTGATTATCATTAATTTCCTCCATCAAGGGAACATCAATGCGGCACGCTACTGCGAAACCCTAACCAAACTCAGGTCTGCCATTCGACGAAAGAGACCAGGAGCGAGTTTTTGGACATGAGATCGCGGTTTAGTAAGCATCGCTCATACGTCAAAATTGCGTAATATCAAAGCCTTCCAATGGTAATTGCTCTGATCTTACGCAATTTTGACGTATGAGCGATGCTTACTAAACCGCAATCTCAAGTCCAAAAACTCGACCCTGGGCTCTTGGGTGAAAGTGTTGCGCTCTTGGACGACAACGCAAAACCACACGCAGCAAGGCTCACACAAGATCAGATAGCCTCGGGCACGCTTGCTGCTGCTACTACTCTTTCTTCAAACTGATTGCACGCTACGGCAAATGTCTCATGTCGGTGGCGACTATGTCGAAAAATAGTGCAAGGTGTATAGTTCATGATGCCATGGTGTATTTTTTTTTACAATGAAGTTTCCGTATGAAAAAAAAAAATGACGAAACTTACTTTCGGAACAACCCTCGTATATTATTAGGTTGGTGCAAAATTAACGACCGATGTGTAGTTACTACTTTAAAATACAATAACTCGTTTCAAACAACACTTTATTAATCGAAATAACATCCAGCAGAGTCAACACACTTTGCCAACGAGACAAGCCTATGTCAACACACTTTGTGAACTCGTTGAAGGCAGTTTTCACATCATCGTGGTTTTTGAAGCATCACCCCTCAGGAAATTATCGAGGTGCTTGAAAAAATGGTAGTCACTTGGCGAAAGATCAAGTGAGTATGCTGGATGATCAAGAGTTTCGTAGGCAATATTATTTAACTTCGTGCGGCCGAGCGTTGTCGTGAAGCAAGACGGGACCTTTCCGATTGACTAATGCTGGTCGTTATTGTTGAAGTTTCTGGCGCATGTCATCGATTTATTGAACGTATGACAGGGCAGTAACTGGTTCACCCTGATTCAGGAAGCTGTGATGAATGAGTCCGGTTGCAGACCACCAAACAGTCACCATAGCCTTCTTTTGGTGCAACTTGGGACCCACTTATCGAGCCTTTTCACCTTTACAACTTGCTTCAAGTGGCGAACGACTTCCGAATGATCTACCTTGAGCTCTTCGGCAACTTCTCGTGTGGATTTACGCGGGTCGGCTTCGACTAATGTCTTCAATGGGTTGTCGTCAACTTCTGATGGACGGCCGCGACCATTCTCATTTTCAAATAGGGTATCATTGCCACCACGGAATTTTTCAAACCATCTGCGCGTTGTACGTTGAGAAGTTATCCCATGCTTTGATGACCTATCGAGTTGCTTCAGCAGCATTATGGCCAAGTTTGAACTCGTGCAATTAAATGATGCGTATCTGTATTGTAGACAGCATTCACAAAATGGATCTAATCTTTCACAAAGTAAGGCGTTTGAAGAATTTTTAGCATCAGCTTAAAGAGAAGAACCACAGCTTTAAAATGATATGTCACATGGCTGTATTAGTCGAGAAATAATTTGCATACCAATCGGCCATTAATTTTGCACCAACCTAATAGAATACTATGAGGATTCATTCGGTGTCGCTGAGGATTGCTAGCTCTAACTTTATTGGCGTCATATGTAGATAGAAGAGAAAATGGCTGGCCAAAACCAGAGTATTGGGATTGCATGTTAGCGCTTATGTATGTAAAGTCTGTTACCAACGGTCACCTCAACCCATTCTAAAGATCGATTGATTCTCGTGTAAGGAGCACCAATCCTGGACTGGCGTAGAGCAATAGAAAAGATTGTCATGGCCAGAAAAGTCCAGACACATTGCTGATGTCTTTTCCTTAGCTTGGAGATCGCAAATGCGATAATATAACATCCAGCATTATAAAGTATCCAATAACATTATTCTTCGTCGTATCTACCGTAGGCTTCGTGTTAGACGTCCAAGACGATGTGGCCGTGCGTTCCATCCAGCATTGGAAACCATATTCATGAACAGTAGCTGACCACCTTTTCCACATTTAAAGAGTTGAGGCTTCCTGGCCCTCTCATCTGTCTGGTACGACATAAATTTTATTCGGCTGACTAGCCAATGCGTTTGAATCATCAAGGCCCAAGCATTATCCTCTTTATTGGTGCAAGACACGCTTTCTTTGTTTTCGTAGAGAGCAGAGGTAGTCTACATGATCGTCTGCTGCCGCAGCTAAATCGAGTGAGATACCATCGTGATAAGCCTGAAACTTAACATCCACCTCCCAAACAGTTGCTTGTCTTTGTTAGCCGTTGCAGAAAAGAACTAATGAGCATTTTATCTGATCTCTAACGATGATGAATATTAGAGGGGCAAAAAGCCATCCTCTAAAGACAACTGAAAAAAATACGAAAAGACAAAGCAAAGAAAAGACAATGTTCGGGGAACATGAAAATGGATCCTTTAGCAAATGGTCTGCGCCGTTGGCGTCTTTAAAATTCTGCCCGTGGATTCGGCAGCTCATAAAAAGCCGAGTGCGTTCTTCAGTTCCCTTTAATTTTTCCTCTTTTTTCATAAGGACCACTATCGGAGACCGGTGCTGTGGTCAGCAAAAGCAGAAGAAGAAAATTACTTGGCGTTACCTTTCCGTCTCATTTCTTCTACTTCTCTATAGCGCTACATCAGAAACCTATTTCTTCCGAGATCATTAAAGAGCCTAACGGTCGATTGCAAACTCAAATGAACGCCGAAGAAATTTAAAGTCAAAAGCACTTAAGAGAAAATGAAAAGTCTGCCTACCCTCATTATTTTTCGAGGCCCCTAGAGAACACAGTGCAATTAACGATTATGTACTTTAAACCTGACAGAACATTGCCACATAAATCGACCGATCCATACTCTACGGAACCACTGCCATCTCCGACTGACTCCTGCTCAATACTAATGATTCTGTCCAACTGCTTTGCATAATAATCATTTGTACCTGAGTATTCCTGTTGGTATCCTGACGTTTAGTTGAGGTCAGATCTGACAGATTTCCAATGTGGACAAATTTTTGAGCCCGGCCGTTATAAGAGTCGGGCTATTACTTGGAATATCGAGAGTTACTGTACCAAAGATCATGACTGCATACAGTGTTAATGGGAAAATGTCGTCTACAAGAGTCAAAAGAGTGGGAGTAAACCGATACTGACTGAGGATGTTGAAGAGGATTGTCAGCACCAACTGCGACGAAAGTGACTGCTCAGCTCAATCTGCATTTGAGGCAGCAACCCATTTCCAGAAAAACAGTGCTGTGGAGAGAACTTGACAAACAAAATACTCATGGACGAGTTTCTATTACCAAACCACTTGTCACCCAAGTCAATGCAAAAAAGAGACAGCATTGGTGTCATGAGTACAATACTTGATCTGCCGAGCAATGGAAACATGGTGTGGTCAGATGAATCCACATTCACATTAAGACTTGTGCATTTCTGGAGAACACCGGTTGAAGTGTACAACTCTGAGTCAGGGGACGTTACCCTCCTCTAGCCGCTCTGAAAGAACTTGAGTTGCAGTGTCTGCATGACGAATGGCTGGACATCCCATAAGAAACAACCCAGGAGTTGTATGCTAGTCCATTCCAGACGAATACAGACCTACATCCTGCTCATTATTTTTTTTCAAAGTGTAAAGGGTGGTTCCCACAAGCAGAAAACGGGGCGTATTTTTTCCTGCTCTTTTACATTCTGCTCCTGGAGGTGTTTCACATGGCAAAAGGTCAAATGAATGAGAAAGCAGAAGTCCGCTACCCAAGCGTCATCTCTGGTTGTACTTCGATTTATCTAGACCAGTGTCTGCCAAACTTTTTGCCTTAAGCCTGGTTCCCCACATGCGTAAAACCAACGGCAGAAACCACAAGGCAGAAAATCCTCTAACGTCACTTCTTGCTTTCGTCTTTCTGCTGGACAGAAAACTATAGTTTTTTTTTGAGTTGATTGAGTCTAGCCTACAGAGATAAGAGAATTTTCTACATGCGTAAAAACAACGGCAGAAACCACAAAGCAGAAAAAATTTTTGACGTCACATCCTATTTTCGTCTCTTCTGCCCGCTTGAAAATTTCTACTTTTTGGAATTGGATTGAGTTCAATTTTTGCGGCAGAAGTAGGGCAGAAACAGTTGCTCAGCCAATAGAAAGCGATCTCTGCAGTGACGTCCCAATGACGTCCTCGCTCTCTCTCTCTCTCGGACGCTCAGCTCACAAAGGTGAAGAGGCCGAGAAAGAAAACTGATGTGGAAATGTTAATAGAAGAGGTGTGAAATATATATTTATTAATGCAACTGAATTAATCAAACTAAATTGAATACGAAAATTCGGTATGAAGATTGATAAGGAATGAACGAACCGTGTACCGAGTGCAATCGAAGCTGACCCTTTAGATCGATCAACGGCTTCCGTGCAGTGCATTTGTGTTGAACAAGAATGCCAAATTACAACAAAGGATGGCGGTTGGGTAGCAGACATCTGCTGTCTCATCCTTTTGAGTTTCTGCTATGTGGGACACCTCCAAGAGCAGAAAGTAAAAAGGCAGAAAAAATACGCCCTGGTTTCTGCTCTCTTGTTTTCTCCTGATGGGGAACTACGCTTGAATGAGCAACCAGCTTGTTTTCTGCCTTGCTTCCGCCATAAAAGTTGAACTCAACACAAGCCCAAAAAGCAGAAATTTTCAGTCGGGCAGAAGAGACGAAAGTAAAATTTTTCTGCTTTGTGGTGCACAGTGGATTCATACTTCGCAAACAAACGAACGATTTCTGTGGTGTCACTATTTTCTTATAAACAAGAAACAGTGCCGCTGTCTGCCATTGAATAGAACTTCTAGGCGAGCTTTTAAAAAAACTTCGAACTTTCCTCTGTCTAGTAGTTTGCGGAAGATGTTTCTGTCTACTACAGTTTATTTGAAATAAATATTTGAAATCTGCTGCTCCATCTTTTTGGATAACTCTGTATATCAAAACGGAGGGTCTGACTTTGTTTGACTTCCACCTGTATGTCTGATAAAGGATGGATTTGGATGAAAGCAATTTCTAATGCTGTGATTGAAGCTATCGACAAATGACTAAGTCAGACCAATAGAGATACAAAGGCTTTTTGAAAGGCAGAGAAATGCAAATGAATCGGAAGAGAATTTGGGGAAAACAACAACAAATCACTAGAGGTCTAAACAATGTCATCCACCATTTTCATATTTCTATCTGCGGCAAGAGCACATAAAGGAAGCTATTATCATTAACGAGATAAAAATAAACACATGGATTTAGGAACATCCACTGGCCAATAAATGAGAAACATGTACGTGATGTAAATGTGTTTTAATCCATTTTTGTGCATAATTTGAAGTCACGTGATTCAAGCGTGTACTTATTTAAGAAGAAGTTGGGCGAGTCTAATCACAGAACTTGATCACCATGAGGTAAAAAGAAGGATCAAACCGACTTCGAAAAGGGACTTATTGCTGGTGCTCGTCTAGCTGGAGCCACGATTGAGACAATCCGAAGTAGTCCAGAAACGTGCGATACCCACAGTATGCAATAGTTGGAAAAATGATATACAGTTTTTGTCTAAATGGGATAATTGTGGTAACTCAAAGACAATCAATCGTTTAAAACATGGCATCCCCATTACACGCCAGTTGCCGACTCATTCCCTACCCATAACAGGTAGAACCATTCGAAAACCTATGACCTGCAAAGAACAGGAAATTTCGCCTACAGTGGTGTCTGGAACGTCGTGACTGAATACGTGAAGGTCATGTGGCCTGGCGAATCTTGAAAGTCATAAGAAGGTTCCACGAGTGTGTTCCATGAACTATCTGAACACTTTTCATCACGTGACTGCTTCATCATGGACGACAATGTTCATCGTCCACGGTTAGGTTAGGCCAGTTTTGGAATATGTTGGAATTACAGATCCGATAGCGAAATCCTCTACCGGCAAATCTGCTAAGAGAACTAAGGGAATGTCTGGTGAATTGCATTGAATTACAAATGCTTCAACACCTTATTCTCAAATCATTGGCCAGTGTCTGTATTTTTGATGACTAACAAACAAAATGGTTAGTTTCTCACCTGAGAGGCCGGTGATGTCCATCTTGGGAAGGTTCCTTGCCTTCAGCACGACCACCGTCAGTCGATTGGCCGCTGGTTGATAGCAGAGTGATACGAGCAACTCTCCTCTCCCCTGGGAGCGAATCTTGAAAGGAAAAAATAAGAAAAGAAGAAGCAAATAAATAAAATATTGAGAAGAAACAGTCCAACGACATAAAAAGGTCCAACTTTCATTTATAAAGGCGACTCGCTTTCGATCCATGGTTAGGCTTAGAAAAGAAAACAAAAAAAGATGGAAACTCGATAGGACGTTAAAGGTACGTGATCATTATTTTTCTCTTGTAATTTATTTTTAAATTAAAATTTTGCCTCGGCAAGGAAATGGAAAACGCTCTTGGAATATAAAAGGAGAAGCGGGACTAATGTAATTACGTGTTCGGCACGGAACGAGGAGCCTGTCTCTTGTGGGAATAAGCAAAAGTGGAAGAAGCGAAAGCAACTCGCAGGTTATAATAAAAAAAGAAAATAAACACTGTAAAAAACGGAGTACTTAAAAAGAAGAACAGTGCTTTAAAAAATTCTAGACACTTAACGTTTAAAGGGGGTAATCAATCTGAAAAGGAGAACAAAAGTGGAGATAAAACCATTCGAGCCAACTATCAGCTCATTTAAAAAGTTGTTGCGTATTTTCAGTGATACATTTGCACACCTAAGTTCTAAAGAATTCAATTTATTTATAAAAATATTCTTCCTCATATTCAATGTCCACATGTCTCCAAATCAAAGACAGAAATGTTTGGTTTTGGAGGCAGTAACTCGCAAAGAAATTCGCCTACGAATACGAAACTTGGCAGAGAAGCAGCTGAAACGTGCATCAAGAGGCATCTAGCGGCATAATCTCGTACTGTTTTTAGTATGGGCGGAATATTCAAATTCTCGGATATTTTGGGCAGCATCGTATGTGGAATTTCCTGACGAACACAACGGTGTTGTTATTTTTTTAGGTATATTTACTCATTCCGGAGCACACCGGGGTCAACGCTCTGACAACCTGTGTGATACACTGTTTCAGATGTTCTATGATAACGGGACCTACCCAGAGTACTTTCAACAGGAGGGTGCTCCGCTCCATTATGGTACTGTTGTTAAGGAGTAGCTGGACCTGCAATTTCCCAATCGTTGGATTGGCCGACGTGGACCAATGGAGTGGCCCCCTAGATACCCGGACTTAGCCTCAATGGATCACTTGAAGTTCCAGTGTTATGTAGAGAAGATAGTGAAGATTGAACATCTGAAACAGCGTACCAAATAGGCTTGTCAGAATGTTGACCCTAATGTTCAAGTGAATGGAGCTTCAGATTGGATTTGACAACCAGAAACGGCGGGCAACACATCGAACACACCCTGTAGGGCATGACATTTTTTGACATTCTGTTAATTTGGAAACCAGCAATTGTGGCCTTTGTGACGAAGATGAATGTTATGTCTGGACAAAAACTACACTCAAGAATGAGTAAAGAGACGTAAAAATATTTGTCAGGAAATTCCACGTACATTTCATACATCACATGACCCCCCCCCCCTTCCTATTTGAAAATTTGGAGTTATATCTAAGATGGCCGTCTTCCAAAATGGCGGCCAAATGGGTCACATCAACGAGATTAATATAATTAGAGTGGAAATTAACAGGATCCTAAATTAACTGGTCATCAGCGCCCCCACTATGAAGTCGTGGTAACTAGCGTCAGCCATGACAGTTGAGGTATAAGACGTATGCAAGCTACAGCTAATAAGATGCATTTCCTTCCTTTGGATTTTATTCTAGCTTATTCTAATTATTTAGCGATGTAATGACATTTACGAGGATGCCTTACGTTTCCTCGGCGTTCAATTGTTCGAATAAGAGAGAAAAACGATCGGATATCACCTTTAACAAGTAATTAGGCCTAGCCCAGATTAATAAAAGCAAGAACAGATGATGTAGGCCTTCATATGTTCTTGATAAAAGCTAAGGTTAGCCTATCTTGTTCATTATAGCCTGTATTCTGAGTTCCTGATTAGATTAGCCGTTAATACTTACGGAAAATAAAGATAAAACTTAACGACATGTTAACGCACTAGCACCATATACTTTCAATCAGTATAATATCTTATGCAAACTCCGATTCATCATCGCTAAAAGCACCGCTACACGTAAATTGACATCTTAGGCCAAGTTCTTTAGTGTAGCGGGCTTAAGATGTCCGGATAACGAACGTTTAAGCTACGGATAAATCGGAATTTGCATAAGAAATTATATTGAAGGTATATGGAGCTAGTGCGTTAACATTTCGTTAAGTTTTATTTTCCGTAAGTATTAACGAATCTTCAATCAGTATGAGCCTTGGTATACTAAAATACACTTATACCAATAGCATTTATACTCTTCCCACCCCGAGAGCAAAATTTCGATTGTACATTTGTTTAAAATGTAAAAACTTACTTTGCCATCTTAACAAGAAATTAATCCTCCCGAGGAAGGTAGCGGAAGCCCTGAGATCATCTATATTTACCCTTTATTTCACGTTTTAACCCCCCTCAATTTTTTTTTAATTGATTGTAATCCAATACGTCCATTCAGGCTTATATGGACGGAGGCCGACGAGTTGGGTCCCTGGATCGACCTGGATTAACGACTGCTGTAAGATGGTCGCAGCAGCCGGGGGGGGGGGGGGGGGGGGGTGAAGATCGTATCTCACTGATGGTCGCCCATCCAGTGACTAGCCGCGCCTGATGTTGTGTGTCCAGTGGAAGCCCACCAGGCCACTCCCCTAGTAAAATTTTTAAATAGTAAAATTGATTTTCTCGAACGTAGTATTTAGAAAGTGTAAAAGAGCTCTATCTTCTTTCGTTTCTGATCATTTCCGATCAAATGATTTATAACATGCCATATGTTGCCATAGTTCTAAAGACCAACTGTCGCCCCCGAAACTTCGAATCCAGTGGGCCAATCAAAGCCAAACTAAATAGTGAAGATGCACATCCCCATATAATTTACATTTCGAATTTCAACCTTCTACCTCAAAAATGTGGAAATTATGAAGGGGACGGACGGACGGAGAGACGGACATTGTGAAATCAACAAGTAGCTCCATTCTTCCGCTACTTAATAATGATGTAAAATAAATAATTCCGAGAGCAGAATCCAAAGGAATAATGAATTATTTGATGAAAAATAGGAAAGAAAATATTTTTTCTTTTTTCATCAATAATTTGAACAGCTGAGGTATGACGTAGGATAAAACCCTCACAGACCATTTATGAGTTATTCAATAATTATTTTCTCTTATTTCTGTATATAATAATATTATATAAGATAATAAATGGAATAAATTTCACAGAGATTTATTATTTTCATTTTATATTCATTTCCTGCATACAATACCATGTTAAATATGATTTAATAAACCGAATACTTATTGTGACTTCACATAATAGTTCAAGTTTTTACCTCAACTGTCATGGCGGACATCACTTCAATTCGCTTCAAGTATGGCGTCATTATTTCCACTTTAATTATATTAATCTCGTTGGGTCACATGATCAAAAGTCCCTCCCCCCCAAATTGTAATAGTATCCTCAATCGAAATTATTAGCTCCACCCATATAGCGTTTAGATTTTATTTAGGTGGGTCCACACTTTTGGGCCACCCTGTATTTCGAGGGCATGACGATTCCTAAAATGTATTCGTGGTCGCATATGATTATCCAATGTTCTAAACAGGCGATAATCTGTGGGAGAGGTGCTAGGTGAGTAAGGAGGATGAGGGAAAGTTCCACCCAAGCTGCAAAATCTTTGTACGGGTCTGTAAATCTTGCAGCAGGGTTGGTTGGTTTATTAAAATTTTTGGCGTCGACTAAGGTCATTTTGCCCCTTTTACACAAGTAATATCTGTACGCAGCCCGGGACAAACACAAACATCCATGTCCACGGCGGATTCGAACCCGCGACCAGGTGGACTCGAGAACTAGAAAGCCTACGCCCTAACCCTCTCGGGCCACCTGGCTGGCACCTATAGAAGTAGGGAGCCTTTGCGTTTGATCAATGCAGAAGGAGTCTCTGACCGTGGTTTGACCTTGCTCTATTTCAACCTCAGTCCAGAAAACTGTTATCATCAACATTTTCTTTGTGTGTAAGTTCTTCTTTTGGGATCTTCCTAGAAGGTTCTCCTGGTGATAACCATTGGTAGGAGCGATGAGGATTATTGAACAAGATCCATTTATTCATCATCGCACGTAATGATTCGGCCCAGCAATGGTTTTTTGTGATAGCATTGGAGCAAGGAAGAGCAAGGTTCAGGCGCTGCATTTTATTCACTGCTGACAGAGTATGGGGATCATTTATCCAGTTTTTTTAACTTTCCCCAGTATGCGAAGACGGTTATCCGCAATTCCCTCTATCACAGAGTTGTCTGGCTAAATTATTAGTGTGGATTAGCTTCAATGAGAGCCCTCAGTGCGTCTTCATCAACAGCAGGAGGTTATCTTCGAGATATTCACATCCATCTCGAAGTTTCGAAAACTAAAACGGAGCTTTTCTTATTGATAAGGCATCCTGTCCATACGCTTGACATATATTTCGACACGCTTTCTCAGTTGCATTACGGCCCAGTTTGAATTCAAAAACAAACTCGAATTTTAACTTGAGTAATCATCATTTACTGCTTGTTACTAAGATAAAATAATTGATTTAAGACTCTTCTCAGAGGAACAGGTGTCAGGATGCAAATTATGAAGGACAGAGCCATTTCTGTTGAAGGGTTCAGGTGCTATTCATTGTCAAAGACCAGGATGCAGATTTACGCAAGAACTTTTTAAATGGTTCAGAAAGTTAAAATTGAACGGTTCTTTAAGATAGCGTTCTTCCACCCTGTTCATTTTGACGTTTCCTCTTATGGACAATGGTCCGAGATCGCAGTTTCTATTGTAACAATAAACTTCTGCTTACCATTGCAAGGGGAATGTCCGCTCCACACCTCTTTGCACACTTTCCAAAGGCCTTTCAATTTTACAGGTTTCCTAGCTCTCTGTAAAGGAGTCCAAAGTTCTCAGAAGTTGAAGGGTGAGGCGTCTGGGGACTTAACCGGGATGAATGAAAATGAGATCACCTGGATTCCGGTTCCTGTTTCCTTTTTTTTCCGCATAGGAAGAAAACAGGTGGGTTTTTTTTTCAGACGCCTTATTCAAGTAAACAGGTGTTCGATGGGTGTCTGTACCGTTGAGATGGGGAATTTCTTGATGGTAATTGGGCCCATTACCTTTCTATTGGAAGTAGGTAGAGTTAGTAGCCACTTTGTGCAATTTGAGCACAATATGCAGCTGTAACCATAAACCCTCTGGAAACTTCTTCTTGCACTGGTTGATGAAATAGCCCATTTTTGGTATCTTTGAGAGGGTAATGAATAGGTCACGGCTTATTGGTGTCATCAAGCCATACCATAACTTCATCCATTGCCATCTATCATGTGCAAGGTGCCGTTCGTAAAGTTTTCTGACATTGGTGAAGCGTTCGTGGATGTGTCCTGTCAGACGATGACCACGAGGCTTATGGCAACACTGGACTTTCAGTTTTCTCGAATGTTACGTCCGACACTTCTATAAGACATTTTCAGCTTTTACTCGTGTGGCGCTGGTGGGTTTTCTAAGACCACCATAACTCAAACTCTCTTCACGTTGGGTGCGTTACAGATAGACTGGTTTTGTTTCTGGTTCTTTTTTCACTATGACCTTTGTCCTGGGGTGGAAATTGAGTACATTTCCTTGAATGATCCTTGCGCTTTCCAGTTATTAGGGAATAACAAACTTTTGTCGTCACATGTACTTTTCCCAAAACGTAGGCCACCATTTTAGGCTTAACTTTGTTAGCTAACTGCGTCACGCATGATGTAGTCGCGAAGAATGTGTAAGGTCAAAATCGTTAATTGTATTATGGAGGGTTGAGGCAGTTTTAAATTGCCAAATGGAGTACGCCGTTTAAAGTCACGCGTTTTATTAATTCGTTTAAAAATCAAAAGCAAATAACGCGAATCCATTGCTCGTTTAAATGAGTCGTGTGACGCCTACATTATTTTGAAGGCACTAGCAATATCGATCGATATCCACGCAGACTTGTGTACGCAAAGCTTCAAAAGTCGCACAGGAATGCAATAAAACTCACACGAAGTCCATATTTCACTCTTAATGATGTCAAAATCGGCAGAGAAGTGATGGAATTTTGTTTTGATCACGCATTTATAAACCGATAAACAGCAAAAATGCGAATCCGATTGGAGAGAGCGTTCGTCTTCACACTACGCCACTCGCGTCGCCATTTCCATGGAACGAAAAGTTGAGGTTGTCCAATAAAAATTTAAAGCTCTGGTGAGTGACCGTTTTCAAAAGGAAATTAAGAACCTGTAATCGGTAAATCCAGGTAATTTGGTAAGACGTGGGGGCTTGTTGAGTTTCATACAAGATAGCGCGAGGCAAGGGCGGTTCCAAAAGGGCATAAAATGAAAACGATCTTCGCCTATTAACCCCATAGAGTGAGCTTAATGTTCCTTTTGGAGCCAGAAATTTAGTTCGGCAAGAAGAAATGATCGCGAAACATTGAAGTTAATGAAGGTACAACTTCCCTTTTTCACGCTGAAGGCCTGCTTTTAAGTGCTTTTCTTATTCACGCTGTGACCCCTTGGTTAGTTCAAAGCGCTTTAGTAGCCGTATCTCATCCGAAAGAACAAAAGAGAGAAATTGTTTCCTTCCTTCTTTCCTCTCAAGGCGCATTGAATTAAATGCCTCAACACGCACCACCATAAACTATTCGACTGCTTTTATTTTTTCAGTGCCCATTGTTTCAGAAATGAATTTTGTGCTGAAGAATGGATAGTCTTGTGTTTGCGAATTGTACTGGGTGATTCGCTAACAGTTATCCCAAATACAGTTACGTACTTCTTTAAGTCGTATGACGTATCTCGTGAAGAGATTAAAGGAAACATTATCCTATCTAGGGATAAGGTCAACTGTTTCCCGCTTTTTAATCACCAGATTGTGTGGGGCCTTCTCCCTTGTTAAGTATACTGCAATAACTTGTTTTTCCAATCACATAGGATTACCAACCCTCCAAAGTGTTATAAAGAGATCTATAGAACCCTGTTTTTATACGTTTCTGTTCCCACGGAGTGCTTGTTTTAGGGGAGTCCTCTCGCCTCTCACCATTCAATTAAATTAAATGCTCAAAATGATATGACCTCGAACTTAATGCACTCATTGATTCGTGCTTCAAATGCCTGTACACATCTCAAAAGCATGTCTGGTGTAGTTGCGCGCAAGCATCGTTGTATCATGTTTTCGCGAGTTGTAGATGTTTCTTTACAAACGGCATCTTTTAGGTAACTCCACAAGAAAATATCTGGGGAGGTAAGGTCTGGCGATCTGGCTGGCCTGTGTACCGGTCCTCCTCTACCGATCCAGCGATTATTGTAATCCCCATCTAATTCCTCGCATACCGCTAACGAACAAGAAATTAAGCCTCCAGAGGAAGGTATAGGGAAGTAGCGGAAGCCCTGAGTTCATCTATTTTTACCCCTTCATCTGCACTTTTTAACAACCCAATTTTTTTCAATCTAAAAATTGATTTTCTTGAACTTAGTATTTAGAAAATATAATGAGCTGATAAGGGACAATTAGGCAGATTCATGTCCGGGAATTAGCACTGGCAGTGTGGAGACCATTATCCACGATAAGCTGAAATTCAACAAGATCTGTGCCAGGTGGGTCCCTAAGCAACTCTCCGAGGATCACAAAATCACCCAGGTGGAAACCTGTTCCATGCTGCTGCAGCGATAGGACAGGGAAGGTGACAGCTTCCTAAGACGTGTTGTCACCACCGACGAAACATGGATTCATCACCATACTCCTGAAAGCAAGCGTGCGACCATGGAATGGCGACATACTAACTCACTACGACCCAAGAAATTACAGATGACACCGTCGGCAACGAAAATGATGGCGACTGTATTCTGGGACATTAAGGGTATCATTCATGTCGATTTTCTGGAAGAACATCCAACCATAAATGCACCCAACTACAGTGATATTTTGAGGACATCCCTGAAACCGGTACTAAGGAACTTCTCACCAGTGGTGTTTGTTTTCTGCAAGACAATGCCAGACAACACAGAGCCAAACTGTCTATGGACACACTGACGGAACTCAAATGGGACATCATACCATAGGAGGCTACATTTCGAAATTCAACCTTCTACCTCAAAAAATATAGAAATTATGAAAGGGATGGACTGACATTATAAAACCATTATGTAGCGCCATTCTACCGCTACTTAATAATACATGTATAGATTATGAGCAATGACGTATATTAAAGATAGACTCCGAATCAGATTGTTAACAGCGGCAAAAAGTGAAGCAACTTGAGCCTTGACAGTTCTGGGCAAGAGTGAGCCGATGAGTAATTAGCTGTCTGGCTGCTTTGTTTTTGAAGATTTTGGGCCCGAGGAATACTTAATTCAAAACCATTATTCAAAGTTGTTCTGCGTACAACTGTACAAACAGACAAGAAAAAGGACCAGGAATCATTTTCCACAAAAATAAATCAAAAATACGTAACTAAAATGCAAATACGTTACTGAAAGACAATCGAAACGAAATTGAAATTGAAACCATGATCGAAAAATTGTTTATAAAATAAAATACTTCAAACCCAAAGTAAACGAAAAGATAAACTTATCAGTCCGTGATCGGCGTGTGAAAGAATTATTAATCAGCTACTCTCATGTTTAGCCATGTGTTTTGCATCATCTTCACTCACTTTCGGCCATGACAGTTCTGGGCATGGAGCTTCCCAATTTGCTTCAAGTTACAACAATAGGATTCGGAGTCTATCTTTAATATACGTCATTGGTTAAAGCTCTAGATCTAAAGTTAGTGACTACAGGGACCAATCACAGACTTCTTTACAAAAGAAGTGCGAATTAGCCTTCGAGTTGCCCAACTAACTCTGGATTACTTAAGTCACGCTGATAATCCGAGAGGGTGAATACGGCCGTTAATGAATAACATTAAAAAAGGTTACAGTAATTGTTTCCCATGGACAACAGGTAATCTTTCATTCTGGTTATTTTACAATGTTAATTAATTTCATAGAAGGCCAGGTATATTGGTGAGCGCTCCCTACAAGGTATGGCCTCAAGAAAACCAAGTAAATCAAGCATTTTTATTTACTGAGTCCTTGCTGCTTGAAAAAGATTGTCTTTAAACACGGAATTGTTCTGAGTTTTTGGAAAGCTGGTAGGGAAAAAAGTATTTCAATGCCTATCAGGGGTATGCCTTCGAGCATAACCCAAATAAATAAATAAAAAATTATAAGAACGTTTAATGTGGCCAGTGTGGTTTTTTTATCATTGTGGACTAATTAAAAAATTTCATCTTCACAACACCCGAATATTTCTCAAGTTTCCCTTTTATTGTTGAGTGATCTATTCAGACGATTACGATACGGTTTTTTATCGTGTTCATAATTGAAGTTCGCAATTGGAAATTGGTCCATATTTGTTACAGTTTATGACTTAACGTTGTATATTACCTAATTTAAACATGAAAATTAGTCTCCCGAAGAAGGTATAGGAAAGTAGCGGAAGTTCTGAGTTCATCAATTTTTACCCCTTCATCTGCACTGTTTAACCCCCAATTTTTTTTTTATCAAAATGAATCCTATCAAAAATATCAAAATATAAAACCCTATGTTCTTTCCTTTCTTATCAATTTCGATCGAATGATATATCACACGCCTTATGTTGCCATAGTTCTAAAGACCAAGTGACTGCTATCTCCACAACTCCGACCCCACTGGGACAATTTGGCCCAAACTTCATAGGAATGTAGATTTTGTCTAGAGGAGTATACATATCGAATTTCACTCCTTTACATACCTAAATACCACATTGGTCCCCTCTAGCTTGGTCCCCTCTAACTCCCACCCCTATATTTCCGACCCCAGTGGGCCAATCAAAACCAAACTAAATAGTGAAGTAAGCTACATTCCGATTTTGAGCTTTCTACCTCAAAAAATGCAGAAATTATGAAGGGGACGGCGGACAACGGACATTGTGAAACCAATAAGTAGCTCCATTCTTCCGCTATTTAATAATAATAAGATCACCCATTCACGATTTCCTATTTGTTGGCATTGATAGATTTTTAAATTCTAAGATAGTTATCGTTAATTTGAGGGTAATAATTATTTGAGGGGTCCTGCAATGTTAGTCAAAATCAAGGATTAGATTGGACTCGTCATATGGATGAAAAAAATCTCCCATAAAAGCATCCCTCAGGAACCACACGTTTAATAATCGCCTTGGAAGTTTTGATCGAATTGCTAGTTTGCTTTGTTTTTATTTCCAACAAATCAATAATACGAGGAGATATCAGAAAGTAACGCCATTTATTTTATCAAAAAAAATTACTAAACATACATGTAAACAACCAAGTGCAGCTGAAACTACACGTCTTTATCTACTTTTCCACATAGGCACCTTGATATTTAGCCATTTATGCCAACACTGCAACTGTTTCAGAATACCCCGCTCTTACATTGTTAGAACTCCGTCGGCTGTGAATACCCAGAAATCTCTTCATGAGACAAAAGAGGTGGTAGTCCGAGGGCGCTAAGTCCGGACTGAGGATAGGTGGTCCAGTACTTCCCAACCGAAATGAATCAGCTTTGCTTTGACGACGTTGGGCTTATGCGGGCGTGCGTTGTCATGAAGTCGAATATGGTTTCTTCTTTGTAGTCGGTTATTCCGAATAGCACGCCGCAGTTTAGTCAGTGTTCCACAATAGCTAGCGGCGTTGACGGTTGACCCACGAGGCGGGAACTCTGCGAATAGGATGCTTTGCACATCCCAAAAAACTGTAAACCTAATCTTTAGAGCTGAAAGAGAAACTTTGAATTTTTTGCGAACCAGATAGAATGTGGATGTTTCCACATCATGCTTGCAGTCTTAGACTCATGTGCGAAGTGCCAGACCCAGGACTCATCTCCTGTGACAATGCCATTCAGAAACGCATCGGCCTCGGTGGCTCAGTGGTTGCGTGGTCGCCTCTGATGCCCGAATACGCGGGTTCGATCCCGGTCGAGAACGACTAGGATTTTTCAGGGGGAAATCCTGAGATCACGCACTTCCTTCGGAGGGGAAGTAAAGCCGTTGGTCCCGTGTAGTCGATTGCCGGCTGCACGTTAAAGAACCCTTGCGAGGCAAAATTTGCGGCCCCTATAACGCCATCCTGAAATGACCATAGCAGTTGAAAGGGACTTTAATACCAAACAAACCAAACCAACCAACCATTCAGAAACGCATTTTTCTCCTGGTTTTATGGCTGCAAATGTTGCAGACTGCACGCCATTCTGTTGCCGCTCTGTTCTGGTGTCAGACTTTTTGGAATCCAACGCGAACAGATTTTGCGGTATCCAAGTTTCTCATGCACCACATCCCATGCAGATCCATAGGATGTGTGAAACGTTTCTCTCACTTCTTTCAAGGAAATGCGACGCTTTTCTCTGATTGTGTTGTTAATGTCTCGATAATGGCTGGTGTTGCCGCTGACGTAGGCCGCCCACAACGCTGTTTATCGACAAGCCAAACTCTTCCTTCCCGAACATTTTACACCATTTGCAGACATTGGAATAGTCCAGACAGTCGGCACCGTAAACTTCTACCTTTCTCCATGAATTTCAGCGGGTTTCTTACCTTTTGCTAAAACAAACCTTATAACAACTCGCTGTTCTTCCACTGTAGACGATGTGACACCGGTGGCCCTTTGTAAAACGACTGGTTGCATGTAGTGCGCAGGTACAATTCTTGTTATGCAATAACTGTGCATGTACTCAGCTTTCTTTTTGGCTATGTTAACTTTTACATTGTGGCTATATTTCCTACGCTAAAAAAAAATATGGCGTTATTTTCTGATATCTTCTCGTAAAAAAGAATTACGCGATCGCATTATCAACAACTTCGAAATTATACGAAATACGCCAGGAATTTTTGAGCGTGTTCGGCAATCTATGGTTAGACGGATGAAAACAACACCTCCAAAGGGTACATTTTTGAATCGACGTTTACGGAAACCTTTCATCTTATGACGAGCCCAATGCAATCCTTGATTATGACCAAGTATATCAGGATCATACTGCATATTACAAAATAAACGAATTTTACTATTGAATAGTTACACTATCTGGCCATTCGTTACCGGACACCCTGTACCATTACGTTAAACCGGACCGTGCACGACATCGTTATCGTGTATTTAGGACTTGAGATAAACAAAAACATATGGACTCTCTATTCCTAGACTCTGGACTGCCTCTAAAGTAACCGTGACGTGACATAGTGTTTGATCCCCCTCCCTTCCCCTCGTCACAATTCGTTACATAATGACAACCCCTCTCCGCCTTAGCAACGTGACTTAATACTTGAATGACCCCTTAATAACTCTAAGAAGAGAAGAACGTGATCGTGCTCTTTCAGGAAAACGCTCAGCATACAAATTGACACCATCGTGGAAATTTCTCCTACATTCGCCATAAATGAAAATCATTTCAATTTTTTCTTGCACAATTACATAATAATCCATGATGCAAAGTTAATAGAGAATGACAGTGGCATGGAACACTATTCAAAAATTGATTAAGCACTTCTAATTAGAGAGGAAAGTGCCTAATAATCATCGGATCGTCTCTGAAGTACTATGGGCACGAACCATGGAGAGACATCACCAATAATTTAATTATTAAAAATCTTATTTTGTGCGATTATAGCGCCATTTGTCCACTTTGGGACGAATAGACAAGCTAATTTGCCTTGACTTCACTATTCCATAGGAAATGCAATTTATTATTACAGTATGGTCGCCGTAATCCGAACTGCCCTTCTCAATAGAATCCCACCTACAGTATTTTTTTATTCTCTAAAGTTTCATAATGAGCTCAACCAACAAGTTCAAAAGCCCGGGAAATATTCAGTTTTGACTTTGCTGCAAAGTCAGCACAGCAGTGTAAATCTGGATTTAGATGATGGTAATCCTTTTGACAGGTAAAAATCATGTGAATTACTACATTATTTACCAGCATTCAAACAAGTACAGTAATTTTTATAACAAGGGAAGAAAATGAACCAAAAACAGTGATACGGTATGCTAAGATTAAGGCCATGCGGTTTGGTATTTCACCATCATCGAAAGCACATAGCTAATCTTTTGTAAGAGCTTTACTGTTACACACTCTGAACAAGACATAAAAGAATATTACAGATTTCTTGTAAAATATTAGAGAGTTTAGTTGCGCTGGTAATTTATTATGGATAGCTCCATATATTGTATTCCTCATTAACAAATTTAAACACATTTGATTTATACAAACTTTTGTTTTAACGTTTGTACAGTACAGTATGCAGACCCGCTAATCCGAACACTCTCTTGCCTCAATAAGTTCGGATTACTGCGACCGTACTTTATTTTATTATATACCAAAAATTTCAAAGATCCAAGTTATCCTTATGCTCTGATTGCTCATTTTAGTTGCATGCGTATCACATGAAGAGATTGAAGAAAAAGTAATCTAGGAGAGAACTGACTACAGTTATAGTTATCAAAGTAATTATTATCACAAAGCTCGAATACGCTATGGCGATATGGTCGACTGCTTCCCGCTTCATAATCACCAGAATGGGTGATAACGTGATAAGCACGTATACTGGATTCAATAACCGGTTGTTTGTTTTTTTTTTATTTTCTTATATATAGTATAAGTATTGTAATCACGAAAAATTTCGATCTCCAGATTTTCACTGATCTTCACGTTTTCAGATACGTAGATTACGAAAAAGTGGTTTTTGGAAAATGTCTGTGTGTCTGTCTGTCATGGCAGGGGTGCCCACGCCATGAACCTTTTTTGGGGGGAAGAAAGAAGAAAAAGTCGATCTAAAACTGGAATTGGAGCCTTTTATAATCACACTAGAAAGAGTCACAAGCAACGATGTAGTATTGAAAACAGCCACTAGACTCTAGTGACTAGAGCAGCGGTTCTCAACCTTTATAGTTCCGCGACGCTTTTAATACAATTCCCCACGATGTGGCGACCCCGACTGTAATTTTTATCAATGGAAAAAATTTGTACAATAACATGTTTTCATGTTTTACATATTAGAATACAAACAAAAAAAAACAACTTATTTCCGATGGTCTCAGGCGACCCGTGGCAAATTGTTATTCGACCCCCGACGGGGTCGCGACCCACAGGTTGAGAACCGCTGGACTAGAGGCTTCTGGCGACTCGGATGATGTAGAGCACTATAATAGA
>JAHWFO010092203.1:1610295-1622738 GCA_023313115.1 Rhysida immarginata
TGTGTGTGTGTGTGTTCACGATAGCGTCCAAACGGCTAAAGCTATCGAGACCAAACTTTAAACTTAAGATTATAATCTTCCTCGGGAGGTCTGATTAGTTTTCCAGTGGAATCGGTGAACCGGAAGTATCAGTTTACTCCAGCGCCAAAATATAAATTTTGAAATATCTCGTTAACCATTGCGTTTATGAAAATTTTGAAGGGATTGAAAAGTGCTACAATTACAATTTTAAACAACTTTTGTTAAGAAAATTTTTCAAAATTTCTTTCGGAAGTAGCCATTTTAGACAGTTGTTTAATTTTTTTCCGTATTTGGACCAGGACATTTACGTATAAGTACGCATGGTAACCACATCCCATTTTTTTTTTTGCAGTCAAGTAGGATTACCTTTCCTGTACAGTATTACAAATAGGATTACGGAGCAATTATTGACGAAGAACAGTCAACAAACACCTGTATATTAATCAACTGAACTGCTACAATAACCCTTCTCATGTGGGAACAATTTTTGCCCACTTTGTGATGAATAATGCTATTTATTATTATTATTGTTGTTGTTGTTGTTGTTTTGGTAAAACCAAACTCCGATCAAATCCGGAAGCCAATTCCCAGAGGCGGGCCCAAGAGAGGGCCAAGCCTAACGGGCTCAAATGCAAGGAAGGGAATATTATTATTATCTTACTGAACGTAAAGCTTATGTCGTTATTGGAACAGGTAAATCTCACCCTTTCTCTCCTGTTACTGGCGTACCTCAGGGTTCTGTACTTGGGCCTCTTCTATTTCATGTCTTCACGTCCGATCTACCACAAGCCCTCCATGGAGTAAACGTACTCATGTATGCGGACGATACAAAAATTTATAAAAAGATTGTTGATTTGTCAGATGCACTTACCTTACAGAATGCTATCCAAGAATTGGTCCTGTGGTCCTCTAAAAACCACTTGACTCTTAATTACTCCAAGTGTTTTAGATGCACTTTTACTAACAAACGTTATCCGATTACTTATCCTTACAATATTGATCAACACCCCATCTTAAAGAAAACTACTGTTAGAGACTTGAGTGTGATATTTGACCAAAAACTCACTTTCCATGACCAAATTGTTCATGTTAAACAAAAAGCACTAGAGGCCCTGGGGTCTATTCTGCGAAATAGTGCTGGCTTCACTCAGAAGAATACTTTTCTTCATCTATATATCTCTATAGTTTTACCAATATTAATGTACTGTAGTACGATCTGGAATGGATGCACCCAACAACAGGCATATTCTCTCGATAAAGTTCAATCAACCTTTTTGAGATTTCTGAATCATAGATATCCTTCCTCTCAAACAGTATTACCATCTCTCACCATGAAACGTGATCAATATGACTTGACCATCTTAAGAAAAATCATTTCCGGAGCAGTTGATGTTGATATTATTTCAAAAATTCGTCTACGAGTACCTCAGCTCTCTTCTCGAGAAATACTGATGCGTCTCCATCCAACGCATATGAAGAAAGTACATGCTCGAAGATCCCCACTTTTTCGAATTCAGTCCACCTACAATAGATTGCAGGATTCTTTTGATATTTTCAACTGATATGTTTTTATTTTTTTTCTACATTGTTTCTTTAAGTTTGTTTGTTTTCATGTATGTTGAACTAATAAACTGAATTGAATTGAATTGAATGGAATTATTATTATTGTTTGGGGAAGCCAAATTCGGATGAAGTCCGGAAGCCAATCCCAGAGGCGGACCCAAGGGACTCAAATGCAATGGAGGGAAAGTTACGCACTCGTGGGAGTATTGATGTTTGGGTTAGGAATTTCCTTACTATGTGACAGGTGTTTAGAATTGGGGCTTTCTGTAAGGTTTTGTATAAGTGTGGGTTTAAATTTAGTGTTGACAGGCTTTTGCGTAGCGAGTGTGGACTAACCACAGTGGCAGAAAGAACGATAGGAACAATGTGTGTTTTATTTTGTGTGCAAGTTCCGTATATTTAGTGATTTTGTCCGAGTAGGGGATGGAGATATAAATTATGTAAGTCATTTTGTTGTGCTTATCTACTAGTGTAATGTCTGGTCTGTTATGAGGGATAGTGTTGTCAGTGATTATAGCTCTGTCAATATATAGTTTATGTGTGGTGCTCTCTAAGACAGTGTCGGGGATATATTTATATTTATAGTATAGAGTGTGAATGCCTCTTAGCTTGTGTATCTTCGCTAGATGTTGATGTATGATGTTGGCTACCTGGTATGTCTGTGTAAGTAATCTGGCTGCGTGAGTATTTTGCAACTGAATATGGCGTGTTGGATGGTTTTCTCTGCGATATGGCATTTCCTACACGACCCATCAGTCGAATCTTTTATAATATGTTTATTATTATTATTATTATTATTATTATTATTATTATTATTATTATTATTATGAACGGGGCCCACGCGCAGTTTTCGCGGTAATTATTTTCATCAAATTCAATTCATTCAAATTGTTTCGTTTGACGAACTAACATTTTCTCTTTTATTACCGACTTCAAAAAAGGAGGTTCTCTGTTTGACCCGTATATATCCGTATGTATGTATGTATGTTCGCATTTTCTCAAAAACTACTGATCCGATTTGGATGGGGTTTACGCTATTCGACTGAATATTTTTCTGGGAAGGTTTTTGATCCATGAAGTCGGTTCATTTTTGTTATTTATAGTTTTGTCATGGTCTTTTAATCCTCTGGCATGACCTCCTTTATTATTACAGACCTGTTTTACTGAATAATTTCCATTGTTGCTTTTTGCATTTCTCAATTTTGCCATGGCGCTGTTTAACCTCCATCTCTGCTTGTTTCCAACAATGAAGGTTACATTGTTGCTTGGACTAGGATGGTCAGGTGACTTTTCAGTGACGTTAAAAACAAACTGAATAAGCATTCATTTCATTAACCAAATTTAGGTTTCTTTTTATTAACTATTTAACTTCCTTTAAAAATAAAAGATTCTACGCAAAAAAAATTAATACGTTATGTATTATTTTTATTTTGTTTATCTCTGTTGGTAACAAAAGGGAGGTTAAACAGCGCCATGGCGAAATTGAGAAATGCCAAGAGCAACAATGGAAATTATTCAGTAAAACAGGTCTGTAACAATAAAGAAGGTCATGCCTCTGGTCTGTGCACTCGCGCAAATTCTATTGTTGGAGTCAACAATTGGACTGCTGCAATGACGTATATTAAAGATAGACTCCGAATCCTATTGTTAACAGCGGCAAAAAGTGAAGCAAATTGAGCCGTGATAGTTCTGGGCAGGAGTGAGCCGTGGAGTAATTAGTTGTCTGGCTGCTTTGTTTTTGAAGATTTTGGGCCTGAGGAATAATTAATTCAAAACCATTCCTCAAAGTTAAACTGCGTACAACTGTACAAACAAACAAAACAAAAGGATCAGGAATCATTTTCCACAAGCATAAATCAAAAATACGTAACTAAAATGAAAATACATAACTGAAAGACAATCGAAACGAAATTGAAATTGAAACCATGATCGAAAAATTGTTTATAAAATATAATAAAATTCTTCAAATACAAAGTAAACGAAAAGATAAACTTATCAGTCCGTGATCGGCGTGTGAAAGAATTATTAATCAGTTACTCTTCTGTTTAGCCATGTGTTTTGCATCATCTTCACTCACTTTCGGCCATGACAGTTCTGGGCATGGAGCTTCCCAATTTGCTTCAAGTTACAACAATAGGATTCGGAGTCTATCTTTAATATACGTCATTGGACTGCTGTATTTACTGAAGAGTCGACTTTTGCCCCATCTATTGCTTGAATTTGGCTACAGCCCAAACTTAACAATGTATTTTAACGATAGTACAACCTAACAAAACTGTCAGCTAATGTTAAGTATTTGTTGCTGAACACGTAATGCATTGTTAAGCTTAAAATGCATTGTTAAGTTTGGACTGTAGCCAAAGTCATGCAATAGAGGGGGCAAAAATCGACTCTTCAGTAAATACGAAAGTTCAATTGTTAGCTTCCAACAAAGGAATTCGCGCGAGTGCACAGACCAGAGGATTAAAAGACCATGGTTTTGTGATTGATTGATGATAAAAATTGTTGCTCAGACAACAATAGTCAGGTGACTTTTCAGTTCCGGCGTGCGCTTTAAGCGAGTGCCAACAATGCTTAAACGTGCAACAACAATGCAAAACTGTTTCCGTGACGAACTCACATGTTCTCCTTTATTTATAGTTGGATTATTTTACAAGATTTTATCCGCAAAAGCTTTGCTTTCCCACCTCAATAACGGCGGTCGTGAAGTTGACGGTTTCCCAAAACGCATATCACCGCGTTTTGCCGGTGACTGGATGTTCGTGAACCCGCAGAGAAGCATTGAATGTTCCTCTAATCAACAGTGAAATCACTTGGATTAGCCATCGCGTCTTTTTCAAGCGTCCCTCTCGACATTGTTGCGAGTTTCCTCTGGGTCTCTAGAAGGAAGCACGTTCCAGAGAACATGAATCATATCTCAGAGACCCAAAGGAGAGTGTCCCTGACAAACGACTTCATTCTCTTCATATGCTGCGTTTGAATGAAGGTAGGTATTTATATCTTCAGATTTGCAGAACAAAATGAGTGACATAAAATCCGAGGGGAGTCATGTTTTCCATTGCATGCTGCATGGATTTCAGGTTAATCTTCGGTATCTGCACAATCGCGCGATACTGAATCCGCAAATTGAATTGTCGCGATCCCTGTAACCGGCCGGGGGGAAACCAACTGCCCCCTGTAACCAAATAGGTTGGGGTATATATCAGTTCGTTAGAGGGGGGGTCTGGGGGACACAGCCCCCCAGTCTTTAAAAAATAAATTCACTTACCTTGGTCGCATGATTGTTTGCGATTTGACTCGCGGTTGCGATTGTGCAGATACCGAAAATTTACCGGATTTTACAAGGTAAACCATACAATCGCAAATATTTGCGCTGTTCATTCAAATACATTACATATCCAGTCGAGCAATTTTGACTTCGCTGATGCCCCTCATGTTTGAAAGCAATGGAGCTGGATAATGAGCCGCTGCGTGCATATCCTGGTCAAACCTCTGAAGAATTTTGGTCTACTGCACCCTGAATCATGGTCTACTGTTCAAACGCGTCTCAAACTGATAGGAGTTTGAATCCTACACGAACTTCCATCTGACGGCAAAACCCTCACTCGGCAAGACTGGTCCAGCAAAAGATCAGAGATTTTGGCTGGGAAGTTCTGCCCCATCCATCTTATTCACCATTCGTTCAGATCCCTGCAGCACTTTCTTAATAGGAAAAGATTCCAAAATGGTTGATGATGTCAAAAACGGAATCTCGGGACATCTTTGCATCACACCTAGCATCCATACAGACGCCCTTGAAAGTTTGGTTGCACGATGGGCAAATGTGATAGATAATCAGGCCACTTGGGCGCGACCTTCTGATCAAGGGAACATTTCAAAAGGTGGACAACAACAACAACAACAATTTGCGTGAACTTATATTAAATAGAATAACATACTAAGAGATGTGTTTGTGTGTGTACATATTTGCTCCTTTCTTACCTTGAGGTCTCGTGGCGAGATTTCCCTGGAGAGCGAGACGGTGTTGTTGTCGCGGAAGTCGACGTTGGTCAGGGGGCAGATGACTTCTCCGATGACGTCGTCACGTGAGTAGCGGTCGAAGCTGAGCACGACGAAGTGCAAGGTGATGGTGTTGAGCTGGTTGCTCGCGATCCCGTAGAAGGTGAAGTCTTCGTCGTAGACGGGGTCACGGGTCTTGCGAAGGACGCGAGTCTTCACCTTGTGCTGTTTGTCCGGCAGCAGCTGCAACTTGACGTACGGGTCGGAGGAGCTGAGCTCGCGCGCCGGAAGTTGGCAGCACCGCTCGATCGTCACTGTCAGCGCCGTCTTCTCCGGAAGGAACTTGAGCCGGAAGTGGAGCTGACCGAGTGACGTCGGCTTCTCGGCGTCCTTCTTCTCGCGCTCCTCGTCCTTGGTCGCGTCCTCTTTCTCGCTCTCCACGTGAAACGTCACCACTGGCTCGTTTTCCCGACCTGAAATTGAAGAAGAAAACAAGAATCAGGGACAACGATGGCTATCTACGAAAGCAAAGCAAAATGAAATACAATGAGTACAATAAAATGCAACGTCCCATTTTATTGTGGCAAAATACACTTAGCATTAAGACTACCAATTTAATATCCTATTTGCTTTTGGAAAGTTAGTGTATAACAATCGGAAATACGCCTTTACGTCATTATGTACTCTCTGAGCACTTCTATAATCAAAAGGAAGACTACTCAGGCTTAAAGCTTCGAAATAGGCTGTTCCTTCTGATCTCAGGTGAAATAATCTCTGTATGCATGCCAAATTCAGTCTTTCTGGTGATCAGGCGCCAAAAGAAACTAACATTTCCATCATCATCATCTTAGGAAAAGAGTGAAGCTAAATTGGTTCGAAGTGCCTATCTAAGTATACTATGTGGAAGAAAGTGATTGGACACTGGAGTAATGGAACACAAGGATTTATTCATACTGAATACGTGGTAAGGCCACCATGTGCAGCGATTACAACAACGACCCTTCAGGGTAAACTATCCACTAGTCCTTAAAACATTAACTAGGTCCTCTTCTCCTCAAATATTTTATTCACCACGAATACGCCTATTTCGACTACAAGGTAGTCATGGCGATGTGCTCAAATCTTATTCTTACGAAATCGAAAAGCTGCTCCTTGTTGCCATTTTACCTAAGAATTAAGACACTGCCGTTGAAAACACTACAGTTTCCGTTTTTTAAACCCGGTCATGGGTTAGCTCAAATGATCACGAAGTGGGGGAGGGGGATCTAATCACTTCATACCACATAGTGTACATATGTAGAATTCCTTACCAAAAAGTTACAATATATTACGTTCTTTGAGTGGAGAATAATCAAAACGATATTAGAACTTCAAAACGATATTTTACGTTCTGAAGTTAAATTTGAGTGGTGAACAATCAACGAACTTTTATAACTACAAGTTTAGACTTTTTTTCTTGAATGATGTACTTATATTCCTCTAGTTGACCTCAAAAGAAACAGTAATTTCTTCAAAAATTAAAATTTACATTAAACAAATTGAAGGTGACAAAATAATAGAATAATCCCAATATAGAGACAAGAATTAGAATAAAGAAAAAGATACACAAATCACTTTAATTTGATTCATAGATAAATACTTAACAGCGTCGCCCCTTTGGCTTCTTTAGTGACAATACTTAGCTTATTTGACCAACTTAGCATATTCTTCACGACTGATTATTAGAACAAATATGCTGGATTGCCGAAATCAGCTCCTGTTAGCTTGTAGGGATATTTGCTCAAGTCTAGCCTTCATCAATTTCCATAAATTTTCAATTAGATTAATGTCTGGTGAATTATTTGGCCATGATAACACGGGAAAATTTCGTCGTTCAAGTCATTCTTTCGTGAAATTAGCTGTATGACAAGACACACCATCCTGCTCGAACAGAAAAGAATCACAGCACAGATCTTCAGATGATGGGAACATGAAATTGTCAACTGTTTCTTGGTAGACTGCAGCATCATTTATTACACGATTTAGGACGCATAACTTAATCCTACTCTATCCCTATGCAATTTTCACTGATCTCTTCAGGTAGTTCCTCTTATAAGCTTCTTGTGTCTCTCTCCACACCCGTGACTTTACACGGGCTTTTCTTTGCTTCATAGTCTTCAGGAGTTTAATTTTGGAACTGTGGATTGAAACGCTGTTTCTTCACGATGTTCTTGAGTTGCCCGTCCTACCTCTCATTAGTCTTGCGTTTTCGTCCACATCTCTTCCGATTTTCTGTAAAAGTTGGACCCGTCTTTTGCTACTTTAACACCATTGCCACTGTAGACTGTAAGCACTTCGTGATTTTCGCAACTTCTGCCTGAGTTTTTCAGTTCCATAAAGATCACATGATGTTCGCTTTGGTGTACTTTCGATTTCGAAAAGTTGTAATATTTTTTATATTGAAATGATATTATCAGAAAAATATGGAAGGAAAAATTCCATGACCTGGATTCGAACCAGGAACCACGGGTATCACGCTCGTTGCCTCTACCAATTGGGCCATAGTGAACATTGTACCGCAAGGCTGTGGTAGTCTACCGCAAGACAGTTACTACCTGGTAGTCTTTAAGAACATCTGGTGGCAACCTTGCTGTACCATGTTCAAGATGGCCCAACTGGTAGAGGCAACCAACTTGATACTCGTGGTTCCTGGTTCGAGTCCAGGTCGTGGAATATTTTCCTTCCATTTTTTCTGATATCATTTCTTTATGATTGGAATATCATCTCCAATTTCCATTTATAATTTTTTACATTGAACATTAAAAAATATGAAAATCATTTTCAACATTTCTGCTCACCTAATTAGACAGTTCTAGAAATTATTATTATTCTAATATGTTGTCACATTCAATTTGTTTAATGTAAATTTTAATTTTTGAATAAATTAATCTTCCTTTTGAGGTCGACTAGAGGAATAAAAGTGCATTATCCAGGATAAAAAGTCTAAACATGTAATTTACTCTCCACTCAAATTTAACTTCACAAGGTAAAAATACCGTTATTCTAATTTTTTGAAAAGAATTGTACTTGTACTCTCTGTGGAAGTGAAGTTTTACTAAGCTTGAAACTTGTTCTGTGGTGTTATTGGAGAAAAACAAAAACATACTGTTTCTAGAAGTCAAAGAAGAGGCTCGCAGACGGAAAAGTGGCTCCGATTTGACGAAATAAAAGAGCCCCTCATCCCATCCTCCATCGTCATCGAAATGGTTGTTCTTCCTCCCTAGGGTTAAGAAGGACGTGGATGAGGTTCTTCGACGTGATTGCCAAGCAACGTCTACTCTTGCCCACTTCTGGTGAGCACTCACAAGAGCGAGTCGAGAGAAGTTTTGACATCAAAGTTTGCAAAATAGGGCTCTCTACTGCGAAGTCTGACCTTTAATTCCAATGCTTGTAAAAATTAGAGTCAACAAGCAGAAATGAACGATACACTTAAACGTCGATTGGCTTCCCTTCGTTCCTAAAGCCCATTTGCTTTTTTTCTTGAAGGGCTCTTCAATCCTATGTACAGTTTAAAGAAAAATACAATTTGTCCTTTCGGCTGTTTCTTCCTGGCTGTCGTGTCCTCTAAAGCTCTTCTGAGCAATATCTTCCGATATCGAATTTTCAACAAAGAAAAAGACATTATTTCAACGGCCCCTTCTTCGTTATTGGAATTGGTAAAACCAATGTCATCCGATTCGTATCTGGAGAATTCAGATGGAAACTCGATAGACGGCGTATCGGAAGTGAAAGTGAGCTTGCAAAACATTCGGAGATAAATGTTATTTTGGAAAAGTGTCTTCATTTTCCATTTGCTTTCGATGGCTCGCAACTTTTGGTGTAATTGTCGGACGGTGGATGTGCTTCGCTATTGACTAAAACTGTGAGCTTCGCGAGATATGGCTTTCATTCTCCAATTCATTATCTTGGAGTCTTTGAAGGTAATAAGCCCTCACCATGACAACAAAGCTGCCTCGGACAAAACTCATTCATTAGTGGTGACATATTACTCCTCTCACAGGATTGCTATGGCAGCAGCAGGAAAAAAAAAAATGAATTCCTGGGCTTTTACGTGAAGTAAATTCCGTTTATCTATTTAATGCCATTTGGTTCACATTCCTCTTATTTTCCCCGCTCACAACTTAGGTCGGCACGCGAAAGCTTCTGCAACATTCTTAGAACCCACAGAGTTAGAGCTGATTTGTCTCTTGTATCTTTTGGAATGTTGAGTCGGCATGTGGCTATGAGTATTTGCGAAAGACACCATCTTCAGGTCATCATTGCAAGGAAACTTGGACGAGTTAAGAACTCGAATCACTGACGTGCTGGACAAAATATGGAAGGAGTTTGAATGTTGCACAGACGTTGTTTGAGTAATTGGTGAGGAGCACGTAAACATTTGTAATATTCACGAGGTTAAAAAAAATTTTTTTTCATTATTTTTATAATAAAGATATATAGCAAACTCAAACAGACATTCCTTTGTTTACACTCTGACAAGGTGTCCATCAAGCTATGTGCCATAACAATATTTAATAACTTTTGAACGTAATAACAATCATGTGTCGTTTTCAGCATGTTACAAAGCAACTCCAAAAGTTTTACCTGCTCTATCCGTGTATTACAGAAACTGCTCACAGAAACTGCTATAAGGCTTACCGAAACGAAATCACCTATATTTCAGAGAAGATACAGGTTAACGTACAGTAGACAAAAATCAGATAAAAGGTCAATTAATGCCTGGATGAAAACATTTTTGGAGAGCTTTTTGAACAGTGATCGGTGATTTTGTTTCGGCAAGCCATAGTACACAGTGCGCTTTCTCTATGGTAGAAGCCATCTTCTATTCTCTCGGACGGTTTGAAAAAAACCCAACAGTACTTCGTAAATTTACAATTCGAAATGGGTATAACAGAGGTCAAGACATGCTATTTGAGAAAAATAATGTCATTTAGATGACGTTTATATGGCTTGAAATGGTCCATCACTCAGGCCAACAACTGTTGATCAGTCGTGAGCACTTCTTGTCGGATGGTATCCTTCAATTCGTTTAAATTCCGGGGTTTATAAGTCTACAGACGACTCTTCAGGTGCCCCCCTAAGTAGAAATCACATGATGACAAGTCAGGAGACTTGAGATGTTTTTCCATGCAAATTGTAAGCTTACTCGTCATTGCTCCTTTTCATCCAATTTTCATCGAATTGATGCACACTTTTGCAGCCATCCAAAGACCTCAAGAAGAAAAGTGAATTCAACTCCAAACAAAGTTTTTGGATATTTTTCTTTCAAAATGGTCCATCATTTCACGTTTTGGTATGCCAGGGCCCTCGAGATACCTGAAGAGTCGTGTGTGCACTAAAATTTCGTAATTGAAGATGCCATCCGACAAGAAGTACTCACGACTGATCAATAGCTGTTGGTTTCAAGTGGAGGATTGAAAGCAGGATTCAAGCCGCATAAATATCACTTAAATGGTGTTATTTTTCATAACTGAATAAGTTAAGTCAAATGGCATGCCTTGCCTTCTATCTTTGCAAAACTAAATCCATTTCGAATTGTAAATCTACAAAGTACTGTTGTTTTCCAAAAACTTTCGATTCCCGTCGGTCACCCTGTATTTTTATTCATTATAACAATTCCGGACATTTGTTGATATGAACTTTTTTTGTTCTCTTTCCTGTCAGGAATCACTCTTTTCTTTTTATTCATCCTGTATAATGGAATTTACAGCTTTTTGCAATCGATAAAATGTAGTTTGCAATTGGTAAAATGTAGTTTGCAATTGAAAAAATAATCTTTTCAACTGAAAAAATGTAGTTTTCAAAATAAAAAATGTGGTTTTCAAAATAGAAAATAGACAAAAAATTCATAAAATATAAGTCAAAGAAACCAAAGAATTTAATTCTATATATTGTTATAGTACAGTAAATTACAAAATTTTATTATATAAATATTAGTATTATAAAATTAAAGGTTATTATACAAATTACTGTAGATATAGTGTAAAACTATTATAAAAACATTGGATATTACGCCGTATTACAAGGAGTAAATATAGTAGCTGTATACAATAAGAAACATACAGTAAAAAACACAAATTCTATTCTCTTCTATTCATTGTCATCATCATTATCATTTTGAGGAATGTCTGGAAGATCATTTAAAATTTCAGTACGCTGAATGCACGGTACTAAAAACTGCCGGCTATGAACGACCCAACCATTGCAGTCACGGGGGGGTTATTTGCGCTGCTGCAGTTGAAATGGCAGCGAGTAAGGCTGGCCGGTCAGGCGCGTGTTCCCAGCGCACAAGCAATTTTAGTTTGCTGAACGCTTCCTCTACAGGGTTTAGGACGGGCTATACGGCGGTAGATAACTTACTTGGCAGCTGTGATCATCAATTAGCTGCTTCACTTGGTTAGTTTTATGGAATGGAACATTATCCATAATTACATGTAAAAAATTTAATGTTTTACGTGTATGTAAATTGTGGAAATCTTTTCACAGTATGTATTTTAGCCTATATTCGAGTTACACACGTTCGCTGAGCTCATCTTGCCCGTCGTCTGCTTAATTTCGTCGCCGTTTATGTAATACAAATAATTGCCACTAGAGGGTAAGGGAGAGTGAGGCTAACTAAAGCTCACTAAACTAATAATTATAGTGGCTAGAAGAATAGTGTGGCAGCGAGCGTTCAAATCTGATTCCTCGAATGATGATGCCGCCAGATGGCAGCTACATCAACATAGTAGCTAAACATCCAGAGCTTTACATCAATAAAGTTCCATTAATTGCTTCGTAAAATTTATATATTTGATTTGTTATTTCATTTTCATTCCAGA